>VDFB02266945.1:0-53404 GCA_007258455.2 Sequoia sempervirens
TTTTACCTAGACCTTCCAAAATTGGAGCTTTGCTTTAAACATAAGTGACAAGAAGTCCTCTTAAGAGGGCTATTTGATAGATCACCAAGAGTAGTTTCATCCAAGAGGATGGAAAGGATTTTTAGACATGGACAAGGAGAATGGGCTGCACAATGCATGATTCTTGACAAGTCTTCCCCCCAAGGGAACATTATACACATTGACATTCAACTATATTAAAGGGGCACAAAAGGGGGTTTGAAGACATCCTGCAAGGACTACCACCAAAGAGAGGCTTTGAGCACACCATTAATTAGAGGAAGGGGAAAAACCTGTTATTACCATACCTTAGTGTCACCCATGGGGATATAAAGAGGAAATTGAGAAAGCCATAAAGTAGTTATTGGAAATGGGACATATCCAACCTAGTTCTAGTCCTATTGCCTCCTCTGTTGTACTAGTAAAAAAGAAATATGGCACCATGAGAATGTGCATCGACTATAGGGCACTTAATAAAAATACCATCAAAAATTGATATCCCATCCCTAGTTTTATGAACTAATCGATGAACTTCATGGGGCAGTATATTTTTCAAAAATTGATCTACGTTCAGGGTACCATCAAATAAGAGTAAGAGCAAAAGATGTCCCCAAGACAACTTTTAGATGCCATTATGGACACTTTGAATTTCTTGTCCTACCTTTTGGACTAACCAACACCCCTGCTACCTTCCAATCATGTATGAATCACATCTTTAGAAAACAACTAATCTTTGACGATATTTTAATCTATAGCAAAACTTGGGAGGAACACTTAAGACATATAGACGAAGTACTTGGAATACTTGAACAACAATCCTTATTTGCCAAAGTACCCAAGTGTGAATTCGGGATGGAAGAAATTTTGTACTTAGGACACAAAATGAGTGCTCAAGGTGTAAGCGTTGATGAAGAGAAGATTGAAGCCATAAGGAGTTGGCCAAAACCAAGAACCTTAACGCACCTAAGAAGATTCTTGGGACTTTGCAGCTACTACTGAAGATTTGTCAAAGGTTTCTCAAAGTTGACGGCCCCATTGATCGACTTAACCAAGAAGGGAGCATTCACTTGGAATGAAAAGGCACAACAAACTTTTGAGAAACTTAAGGAAGTAATGAGCTCCTATCCTGTTCTAGCTGTTGATGTTATAGCTTTGGGTTTCATCCTTAACCCGATTTAATGGCTACTTGTTTATTTGTGTGCGTCCCAAGTGAAGCGGCGCCCTGTTGGCGTTTAAATTCACACCTCTAGAATGCGTATTTGAAATGAACAGCTATGCACAGTAAAACTGCTCTTCAAATTAGGAGGGGAAGCTCCCTCTTGCTGATGGTGTTGAAAGAAAGTAAACTAAAAACTAAGTTGCCTATCTTTTTGATCAGCTAGAGCACAAGGTTTATAAAACACAAACGCCACAGCTGAGATTTTCTGATTTAAGAACTTCAACTACGACTAACTTAAGCTAAAGACGTTTCTAACTTCTCAAGTAATACGCAAAGCAAGAGAAATTAGAAATGGACAAGGATGATTCTCTGACAAAGTGCTTCAATAAACTCTTTCTCAACAAACATCTACACACTTCAATGTACGCTGAAATCAAGATCATAAAATCAGAACACAAATAACGGAAATCTGAGATGTTAGATCAAGGCAAAGGAGGCTCATGATTTTATTACTCAAACTTCTGGAACAAAAACTTACTTCTAACATGCCTGGAACAAGAAATTGCAGCCAAAGAGGCCTGCAATCTTGTTCCCACACAATAGAACAAGAATTACAACAACCCCTTGCTGGCCAAAAGAGACCCAACACCTCGCCATCATAAAACACAAGTGAATCATTAATCAATGTAAATGGGAATTCTTGTCGTGGGTTAAAAGAGACTCTTCAAATAGGCTGTTATCACAATAACCGTTAAAGAAAACTAATGAGCAAAGGCTCTTATTTATAGGCAAGTAGAGGAGTAGGGAACCCTAAAATCTCCTTGCTTTCACAATCTAGGGCTTGCTCAGCAAGCAAGCTTTATTTCTCAATCTAGAAAGAAGATAACATCGAACACCTAAGAAAGTGGGAAAAGCAGGAAACGCCAACTATTACATTTATCTTCTTTCTCTTCTTCAAAGAATGGATAAGAATCGTTCCAAGAATAGAAAGAAAGCGAAAAGAAAGCTTCTAGATGAAAACCGCTTTAAATTTCAATCATATCCGCTAAAAAGTAGGAAACTGTGTCCCGGTTAGGTGCATTGATACTATTTAAGGCAATATTCCGATTCTCCAAGATCTCTTCGCCCTTAGAGAATCTTTCACTTTTTCAACTGCTTTATGAGTTATATTCTTGCAAAACATAGCTGCCCAAAAAGATGACTCACTATTTGATAACTTGGCGGCTCTGCAACTTTATGCTTCTGACACTTCTCTTGATTTCCAACAGAAGAGTATTGCACAACTCTTTTCTGATACCTTTCCTTTTTCTCATATCACACCTCCTCGTGTTCTTCAACTGAGATGATGAAGTTTTGATATAGTGCTGATTTGGTTTTAAACTCGAGGGGAGTGTACTCCATATTGAAAACCTTGAAAAAGGACTGTAAACTTGCCTATGTTCAGACAAGCTTTGAGCAACTTTCTATTTTTAGAATGCTGCTTTTTCGGCCTCAAACGGACAAATTTTTGGAAATTTTTCTGAGATATGGGTTTTGCTTAGAATTTCGTTGCAAGCCAACCCAGATCGTTCATTTTTGAAAATTTTGAATTTAGACTAAAAAAGCAGCAAACCCTAATTTCTTCAATTTTTCATCGAAAAAACTGGCACCTGGGTTTTGTTCAGAATACAATTAGAAATGGATCCAGTTGATCAGATTTGAAAAACACTGATGGCTGATCGAAAAAGCAGCCAACCCTAGAATTTGAAATTTTCTTGAAAAAACTGTGATATGGGTTTTCTTTAGAAGACTGTTTTAAGAGGACCCAGATGATCAAAATTTGCAAACTCTGAAGATTTCACTGACATGCAAACAAAAGAGCAGCTGCTGCAACTTGATGAAAATTTCTTGGAAAATTCTTCAAAAGAACGAGTTCAGTAGACCCAGAAGGCTGAAAATTGAAATCTTTGATCTTCTCCTTCAAAAATTTGACCTTCTGGATGAAAAAGCATGAAAAAGCAAGATCTTATGTTGCTGGTCTGAAAATTATTCATGAAAATCAGCAACCTTGAGTTCTTGAATCTTGAAATAAATCTTCAAATCTGCTGCTCCACTTCTCTCTTTGAGACGCCACCTGCAAAAATGATGAAAACTAAAAGGAAGAGATGTCTTAAATAGATTTGCTTTATTTTGATTTAATCTTCAAACCCTAAACTCAGCTTGTTCAATGAATTTAGACATTCATCTTTCCTTTGCCATTTTGAATCTTTTGAAAACTTTGAAAATTTCACTAAGGCATTGTAAGTTGGGCGCCCTTCTTGGCTAGGGCGCCCATTTTCTCCAGAGTTAGCCACTTTTTTGAGAATTTTCAACTTTTCTTCCATTTTGACCCCTGGTTTGACCTTGATCTCCAACTTTCAGATTGATCCGATGAACGAGCTGGATGATTCATTGTGTAGCCTGACTAATCCTGAGAGGATTGTTGTGGAGGCACCTCTGGCGAAAAACTTCGTTTTGACCTTCAAATCCATGGGAGCCTATTTCCTCTAGGGGCTTCGAACTTTCACAGTGTTAGCCATTTTTGCATGATTTTCAAGTTCTTCATTTCCCTTTGATCCTCTGATGAAATCTTGATTCTGGGAGCTATGCTGATCCGATCGACTGACCGTCAGCTCCATTGGATAGCTCGACTGAAATTGACGAAGTGATCTTAGATAGCAGGCATAACAGAGGTCCCGAAAAGAGCCAAAGCCAAGAGCCAAAAGAAAAACTCCAAAAAATGGCTAACTCTGGTGAGGTTGGGCGCCCTAGCTTGCCAGGGGCACCCAAGCTTTTGGAGTATCAAATTCAACTTTTTGATGGAATTACTCCCAGAGGACCCCTCTCAAAATCCTCTCAGCGCCACAACGAGTCCAACTGTCAGCCAATCCGAGCTCCGGAACACCAGATCAGGCAGGATCATTTGAAGAAGAGAAAAGATGAAGAAAATGAAAAATATTCTAAGTCTACTTAAGTTGGGCGCCCCTGGAGAGAAACTGATGAAGTGATCTTAGGAGCTTCAGACTTAGAATATTTTCCCTGATTTTCATCTTCACATTTGAACCGTTATTCCATACTTTCAGCTCAATCTGGATTGGTCGGAGAACGACAAGTCAGATGCTCTGACGAAGATAGCCGTCGCGAAGCTGATTGAATTCTGAAGAGACTGAGCCCAATTGCAAACCCTAATTGCTGGATTTTCCCTTCCAAAAGACTAGGCGCCCCTGGGCACCTGGGGCTCTGAAAACTTCCAGACTTAGAAAATTTTCCGTTACTTTCATGATTCACTTCTTCTAGTTGAAAACCCTCTGTTTGACCTCGAATTTCGGGTGACTGAATGATCCGATGACTGCGCTGCCGGACTCGCTGCGGAGCTGGGAGGATTCTGAACAACTTTGTCTGGGAGCTCAAACCCTAATTTCACCATTTGATGCCCTAAAAAGATGGGCGCCTATCTCCTCTTGGGGCGCCCATGTCAAGCAGTGTTAGCCAAAATTTTACAAATTTCAACTTCTTTCTTCGCTCTTCGTGCATGTTTGTCAACTCACCTTTTGTTCAGCGCTTGAGTGTTGAATTTGACGCTTGGCAGCTGACTGTCCTGCATTGATGGCTTTGGAGCTCCTGAAATGCTTCTGAAAAAGCAGAATAGACCCACTAGGGCAAAATTGATCTTTTGAGATTCTAATTGCACCAGCCTGATATGGAAGTATTTTGAGCCAATCAAAATCAGTTTGAACTCTATCGGACCAACTTTCTATTTTTAGAATGTCTTGCCAGTATCCGTTTCGAAAGAAACCCAGAAAAAGTTACTATTTTTAGGAAATTTTTAAAAATAGCAGTTTTCCTAAAAAGTAGGGATGAAAAACTGAGATCTGGGTTTTGTAGATTAAGCTGCTCTGAGCAGACCCAGATCGTCAGATTTTGAGAATTTCAAGATTTTACCCCTCATGCAAGACACACACACCCAAATTTTGACCTTTTTGACAAATTTGACAAGACTTTTACTCATTTCTTCAAAATTTGTAAGTGTAACAAAAATTTTAATTTTGGGGTACAACACGCCCATAATAAATTGTAATTTATATTTTATTTATTGTAGCCAACCTATATAAATGATCACCACCCTTTGTAAAAGACATCATTTTGTAAGAGGCCGACTTCTTGTGAAAGGTCGCCTTGTTTGGGAGAAGCCTTATCTACATGTATTTATAGGTGGCATTGCTCTCTCTTATTCATTCAATTAATTCAAGTAAGTTTGCATAAATTTCTGAAGGAGTTCGGTAGCTACAACAGATCGACTTGAGGAGAAGTTTGATACTCTTCATTGGTTGAGTATTTACATCAAGAGGTGGTGCCATTATTATTGTCTCATATCGGCCTTGTGATTGGCCTCATTGTAAAGCTTAGTGTTGCTGATTTATTCAATATATAGGAGATATATTGTTGCTGGGTTTTTCTCCCTCAAGGAGGGTTTTCCCAGGGTATATGCTGTGTTCTATTGTTTGAATTTGTTCTATTTCTGTTTAAATTAAATTTGGTTATAAAATTTAACATGGTATCAGAGCGGGTTTAAGCAAGATCGTGATCAGATTTGTTTAAGCAGCGAAATCTTCTTCTCTTCTTCTAATCTAAGGGAGTCTATCTTAGCTTCGAAAATGGTCAACGGACTCAAGGTTGAAGATAGACTTGATGGTGCATCTAACTTCACCTTTTGGAAGTTTAGAGTTCTTATTGCATTGGAAGAGAATGACATTCTTGATTTTGTGGAGAGTGAAGTGCCCGAGCCTTTTGATGAGGCAAAACTCAATGGAGGAAAAATGGTACTAAGGCTAAGAAGATTTTGATTGATTCTGTGAAGGATCATCTTGTGCCAGTTATATCCAAGATGTCGACAGCCAAGGACATGTTCGAGACTCTCCAAGGCTTGTATGAGATTAATAACACCATCAAAGCTCTTGCCTTGAGGCAACAACTTCATCATATAAAGATGGGTAAAGGAGATTCAGTCATCTCCTTTATGAAGATCATTGAGTTGAGGGATCAACTATATGCCATTGGAGATATAGTTAATGATAGATATCTAGTCATGTTGGCACTAAATGGCCTTCCTCAATCTTGGGAGCCCTTTATCCAAGGTATCAGTGGAAGATCTAAATTTCCAAAGTTTGATCGTCTTAGGGCTGGTTGCATTCAAGAGGAATCAAGGTTGGCAGCAAGAGGGAATGGACGAAGCTCTCACAATGAAGACAATCATGTTCTTGCTGCTCAAACTTCAAGAAGGAAAGGAAGAGAAGGGAGAAAAGGAAATTTCAAGAGAAGCAGAGACAGGAAATCGGATTCTGCTCTTGAATCAAAGAAGAAGAAGGATCTCTCCCATATTCAGTGCTTCAGATGCGACAAGTATGGTCACTATGCTCGAGATTGTTTAATAAGACCAAAGCAACATGCTTCTATTGCGGATGTTGAAGATGTCTCACCTCAAAAGGAATGAAGAGACAACTTAGGAGGATTTCTATTCATATCTGCCCTATCAAGCAATGTTCCAACCGATAGTAGCACATGGTTGATTGATAGTGGCGCTTCTCGACACATTACAAGATATCGAGAGTATCTTTTAGATTTGGTGGAAAGAGAAACCAACCTACAAGTGATAATCGAAGATGATGCTTGCTATTCTGTGAAAGGTGCTGGAGCCACTTCTCTTCACCTAGATTCTGGCATCCCTCTTCATTTGAGTGATGTCTTGTTCGTTCCAGGAATCAAGAGGAGCCTTGTTTCAATTTCAGCCTTGGAGGACAAAGGTTATCAAATTGCATTTTTTGAAGGGAAAGTTCTTGCTTGGCCGAAGAACTCTAGCATCAAGTCAGCCCGAGTGATTGGTGTTCTGCAAGAGAGTCTATATAGACTTTCCATTCGCCTAGTTGAAGCATTTTTGCATGATTCTACCAGTTCGTGTGAGCTATGGCATAGAAGATTTGCTCACTTACATTTCAGAGCTTTTCCATCCATGGAGAAGATGGTTATGAGTCTACCAAAGCTCAATCAGGAGCATGATGGTACTTGCAAAGGTTGTGCAATGGGTAAGAATTCTAAGGGGCCTTTTCATAGTAGTGAAAGTAGATCTAAAGCAATTCTAGATCTTGTTCATTCTGATTTATGTGGTCCAATGTCTGTAGCATCTTTGAGTGGTTATTTGTATTATGTAATTTTCATTGATGACTATTCTTGAAAGACTTGGGTTTATTTTTTTAAGTCTAAGGAATTTGAAGAAGTGCTTGATAGATTCAAAGAATTCAAAGCTCAAGTTGAAAATATGTCTGGAAAGAGGATCAAGGTTTTGAGATCTGATAATGGAGGAGAATACACTTCTGGAGGTTTCCGTAATTTCTACATTGAGGCAGGGATCAAGAGGGAGTTTTGTGTTCCTTACAATCCTCAGCAAAACAGAGTTGCAAAAAGGAAGAATAGATCCATAGTTGAAGCAGCCAAAGCTATGATTCATGATCAAGACTTGCAAACCTTCCTTAGGGCTGAAGCTTCCAGAACTGCAGTGTATGTTCAAAATCGAAGCCCTCATCGAATATTGGAGAATATGACACCTGAAGAAGCCTTCACAGGTGTGAAACTTGAGGTTAGTCATTTAAGTATCTTTGGTTGTCCTGTGTATATTCATGTGCCTAAAGATAAAAGATCTAAGTTAGAACCTTTAGGGAAGAAAGGAATATTTGTGGGCTACAATGAAACTTCTAAGGCCTATAGGATCTACATTCCTAGACAGAAACAGATTGAGATAAGCAGGGATGTCACCTTTGAAGAAGAGGTTGTATTCAAAAGATCTAAGGGTTCTTTCATGGAGATAGATAATGAAGATCAAGAGACTCCTCAGGATATGGACGTTGATCATACTCCTGAGATTTAGAGGGAGTCTACTGAACCAGAAGAGGCTAGTGATCTAGTTGATCCCATAGAACCTACTGATGGTTCGAGAGATATTGCTATAGGGCGAAAGAGACCTCTATGGGCTAGACAGACTATGCAAGAGGCAAAAAATTATGCAGCTCCTAGAGGCACATTCAAAGAAAGCAAGAGACCACAAAAGTTTCCAGGCTATGTAGCATTGATGAGTCATATCATTGAATCTAAGCCTTCGAGTGTTGAGGAAGCATCTAATCAACAATAATGGAGAGATGCTATGACATAAGAGTATCAATCTATCATCAAAAATGATGTTTGGGATGTTGTACCTAGACCTGAAGGGAAATCTGTTGTATCTTCCAAGTGGCTTTTCAAGATTAAGCATGCAGCTGATGGGAGCATTGAGAAGTACAAAGCAAGATTTGTGGCTAGAGGATTCTCTCAGAAAGAGGGAATAGATTATGAGGAGACATTTGCTCCTGTTGCTCGATATACATCTATCAGGACTATCATTGCTATTGCATCAGCTAAAGGATGGAAGCTACATCAGATGGATGTAAAGACTGCTTTTCTCAATGTTGTGATTGAAGAAGAAGTCTACATTGAGCAACCAGATGGGTTCGAGATTCATGGGAAGGAGTCTCATGTATGCAGATTGAAGAAGGCTTTGTATGCCCTTAAGCAGGCACCTTGTGCTTGGTATGAGAGAATTGATCGACACTTGATGAGCTTGGGGATTCTCCAAGAATGATGCAGATTCAAATCTTTACTTCAAGGTAGTTGATGGTGAGGCTTTAATCTTGGTTCTTTATGTTGATGATTTATTTCTTACTGGAGCAGAATATCTCATTATCAATGCAAGGAGTTAGCTTCTGAGTTTGAGATGAAGGATCTAGGCTTTATGCATTACTTTCTAGGATTGGAAGTATGGCAGAGACCCAATGAGATTATTCTAAGTCAAGGGAAATATACCATAGATATCTTGAAGAGATTTGGGATGATGGATTGCAAATCTATGTCTACACCGATGGAAACAAATTTGAAGAAGTTGAGTGAGTTTGCAGCTAGTTCAGATCTGGTAGATCCCACCATGTACAGGCAATTGATTGGATCGCTGATGTATCTAGTCAATACTAGACCAAACATTTGCTATGCAGTGAGTGCCCTTAGTTAGTTCATGTGTGAACCAAGGCAAATTCATCTAGTTGCAGCAAAGCATATCCTGAGGTACTTGCGTGGCATAGTTGGATATGGCTTGAGATATTCTTCTAGTGTAGATCTAAAGTTACAAGGCTATTCTGATTCTGATTGGGCCGGGAGTGTAGTTGACAGGAAGAACACCTCTGGATGTTGCTTTAGCTTGGGGACTGCCATGATTTCTTGGTTTAGCAGGAAGCAGTCTTTAGTGGAACTAAGCACTGTAGAGGCCGAATATATTACAGCATGTGTAGCAGCTCGTGAAGCAGTGTGGCTTCGGAAGCTCTTTGCAGGATTGTTTGGACAATCATTGGAGCCGACTGTTATTCATTGTGACAATCAAAATTGTGTGAATCTATCTATCGATCTAGTGTTCCATGATAGAACAAAACATGTGGAGATCAAATATCATTACATCAGAGATATGGTGTTACGGAAAGCAATTCAACTGAGGTATATTTGCACTGATGAACAAACGACTAATATTCTCACCAAGCCTCTCTCCAGAGTAAAGTTTGTACACTTTTGAGACAAGCTTAGAGTTGTGGAGAATGAAGCCCTTACTGAGAGGGAGACTTAGCATCAGTGATCTTTTGTGATTTGTTATAATGCATTTTTCTCTGAGATGGAGAAATTTGAGGTGAAAGCCCTTGTCCATCTCTGAGACGGAGATGTGGTTCTTTCCACCCTCTGGGAGTAGCCAAGGTGGATGTCATGTTGAGAGACTCCATGACAACATCACGTTGAGAGACTCCGTGATGAATTCCTTGTACTTGTGTTTTTCCACTCATTGGAGTAGCCATAGTGGACATCATGTGGAGAGACTCCATGATGACATCACGTTGAGTGACTCTGTGATGGGCACTTGTGCATCTGTTCTTTCCATACATTGGTGTAGCCATGGTGGACATCATGTTGAGTGACTCCATGGGGATATCACGTTGAGTGACTCCGTGATGAACTCTTTTCCACAAATGGGTGTAGCCATTGTAGGTGTCATGTTGAGAGACTCCATGACATGGATACTTGGAAGGATTCCTCCCTAGCTAAGAGGGAGTGTTGATCTTATAGCTTCAGGTTTCATCCTTCACCCGATTTAATTGATGGACAAATAAACAAAGCCGTGGCTACTTGTTTATTTGTTTGCGTACTAAGTGAAGTGACGCCCATAATAAATTGTAATTTATATTTTATTTATTGTAGCCGACCTAAATAAATGATCGCCACCCTTTGTAAAAGACATATCATTTTTTAAGAGGCCAACTTCTTGTGAAAGGTCACCTTGTTTGGGAGAAGCCTTATCTACATGTATTTATAGGTGGCACTGCTCTCTCTTATTCATTCAATTAATTCAAGTAAGTTCGCATAAATTTCTGAAGGAGTTCGATAGCTACAGCAGATCGACTTGAGGAGAAGTTCGATACTCTTCATTGGTTGAGTATTTACATCAAGAGGTGGTGCCATTATTATTGTCTCATATCGGCCTTGTGATTGGCCTCATTGTAAAGCTTAGTGTTGCTGATTTATTCAATAAATAGGAGATATATTGTTGTTGGGTTTTTCTCCCTCAAGAAGGAGGGTTTTCCCAGGGTATATGCTGTGTTCTATTGTTTGAATTTGTTCTATTTCTGTTTAAATTAAATCTGGTTATAAAATTTAACACTAGCAATCCTGGAATTTTCATTACCATTTGAGTTAGAATGTGATGCTTCTGGCAAAGGCATTGGAGCCGTATTAATGCAAAACAAACATCCTATTGCCTTTGAAAGTAGAAAACTAAAGGAAACTGAAAGAAGCTATTCCATTTATGACAAGGAGATGTTAGCAATCATGCATGCCTTAACTAAATTTAGGCAATACCTAGTCTATGGGAGATTCATTGTAAGAACTTGTAATATCCCTTGCTACTTTTGATCTTAATTTTTGCCTTCAAGGAATATCGTAAGGGTTACCAAAATGCGAAACAAAGATCTTGGTTACTATGACTTTCTAACACTTTAGGATTTTTCACCTAAAGGAGAGGGATAGACCAAAATGTCAATGTTCACACTTCTTAAACCACTGTAGAATTCCTTACAAAATCTGGCCTAAGTTTGCCTCGAGGAATATTGTCAAACACTTCACTTGCAATCTCTTAACTAGCTGTTTCTGAGTTTTCAGTTTGTTGCTTGTCTTCAAATGGCTTCAAATGAAAATCTAATACCTTACAAATTATCTCTACAATATCTAGATAATGAACTAGATACAAATGCAATCTCTTTTGGCTTTTTAGATGCAAAGCATATGAATTCTACTTGAAAAATACACTCCTACAACCAACTGACATTTTTACAAACAATTGGCATACATTCTAATATGCTGGAAATGAATGCTATTATATTGACATTACATCAAACATATTGCACACAACTTATAACTCCTTTATTGATATGTGCTTTCCAATACAATGCTAATGACAATAGCCAAGACTCTTGGCTTAAACAATGAAAATGCAAAACAATGCCAATCTGATTTTTCTGAAGACACCTACAGCAGCAACACTAAAATGACTAAGATGACAATGCAATCTACTACAAATCACAAAGGAACCTGGTAATAGTGGCGCCCAATGATGCTGATGAAGAAACAAACAATATCCAATGAAATGAGCTCCTTCCTAGTCCAACTTGAAGCTTCCACCCAGCCGCCCCTGTTTTGATGTAGAATGATAAAATTAATTTATTCGCAGGCTCCAAGTCTCCTCTTAAGCATCAAACATAATCATACTGCCCCCACAAATGGAGTGCTTCAATTTGGGAGAGAAATCGATGGATATATGAGCCTCTTGAACAAAATCGTGGCCTTCCTATGGCTGATATGATGACTGTAATATATTATCAGACTTCTACTTATTCTTCAATCTGCAAATGCAAAAATTCTAATGGACTCCTCAACTAAAAATGCAAGCTATTTCCAACACCCAAATCGACTAATCACAAAATTGGCCTTTGGCCACAAATTTTGGCACCAATGAAAGGACTGAATTATCCTCTCCAATCTGCAACCCTTCGGAGGATATTTCACCACTTCAGTTATGCGAATCAATGAAAGTTTTCGTTTCCAAAGATTAATGGCTGTTAACTACAGAAACCCTAGGCTCCACAATAGACATATCAAAAGCAATATCAATTTCCTGGATATTCACAAATGAGCCCTTAAGATTCTTTTTATACTTTTCCTGTGAGAGCTCAAACACTTTCCTTGCCAATGTGGGATAAAAGATATATTTCGTTTTTAATTTTTTTTTTGATACGCAAGTTTGATTTATATATTAGATAAAAAAAGAAGTACAACCGTCTGCAAATGCAGGAAAAGCTTCCGCCATTAGTTACCAGCAAACCCATCCCTACCATCAATACCAGAAAACCACCCCGAAGATGGCCAAAATGAGACCAGCCAACCAAAAACAGGAGACCCCTCCATCCAGAAACCACCACCCCGCCATCAAAGCCAACTACCAACCCAAAAGGCCATAAAGGTTCGTCCCCGAGCTTGAACATACAAGTCCCAGTCACCCAAAATTCCCATATTGGCCATAAAAGACTGAAATTATAAATCCCGAGACTGAAAGACGCCATTGGACCATAGAGATAAACTCTAAAACTACCAGAACCAACATCTATATAAAGGCATTCACAGAAAATTATTAAGACAGCAAAATCTTCAAAGACTTTTACCCACTCGACATCACCCACGGCCATCAGGCCGAAGAATTTCTTAAGGAATTCGATGGCCACCGCCGCCACCATCCTATGTCTGCTCAACGCCGGACTGCTCAAGTCAAGAAGAAACGGGAAAAGCTTTACGGCCTCGTCCGAACCTCGAACAGCTGCAAAGTCACTCGGCCTTGGAACACCTCTGCCCTCCACAACAAAGCTCAGCACCTCATTTACCCCTCCCACCAGATCCTTGCGAAACATCTTAACCAACAACATTTTAGCCCCGGCCTTGGACTCACTGTTGTCCAGAAGAAAGGCCAAAAACCAGGAGGAGATATGAAGATTATCCCTACCGAACTCCTTGTTAGCCAAATGACCAGCTCCCAGGATCATTTTTGTCGCCACCAAGACTAACGGGTCCTTGTTTGTGAGAATCCGCTTCAGATGTTGGTCTTTAACTTCTCTGAAGGAGGCTTGTCTAGCCGAAGATTTCAGAGAGATTGGCGTGTTCGCCCCAAACTTCGCCACGCCATCCACGGAGACTTCGATGACAAAGCGAGAACGCTTCGCCATGAACGCCACCGCCAGAACAAATGAATTCCGCTACTAAAATCACCACTAACCGATATAATCAACACAAATGAATGGAATTAAGGGGATGAATTACCCACTAAAACTTTACAGTTCGATTATTGCCATGTACTAAGCCCGCCGCCATCCTTACTAATGACTTCCCTCCACACGTTCCGCATTTAATTCGCATTAATTGGCCTTCAGAGAATGATGCCTACGGCGTCCTCGAGCTCTGGGAAGAGAGTTGTCGCCTCCATCACGTGACCAACCTCCAAGTCACCCTCTTCTGTGTCCCCCTCAGCCCCTTCCTTTTCGCCATCTCAGCGCCCAGCTGGCCCTCCTAGCACGTCAGTGTAGAGACGAGAAAAAGAAAGGAGGGAGGGGGAGCCCACCCAACCTCCCACTCCCTTTTAATTTTATTTTAGTGTCTTTATAATATAATATTTTATTTAATCACTTAATTAAATCAATTAATTATAAAGTCACCTTTTAATTTTAATTTATTTGATGACTTAATAAATAATTAATTTAATTAGTTTTCTCCTTATTTCACCACTTAGCCTTCAGAGAATAAAGGCTATGAAATCACACTGAGATGGCTATGAAAAAGGGGACATTACAGTCTGCCCCTCCTGAAATTGCTTGTCCCCAAGCAATCTCAACTCAGGATGCTGTAAGATCTCCTCACTCTCCCATGTAGCATCCTCAACTGGCAAGTCCCTCCATTTGATCAAATGTTCTTTGATAACCCGCCTTTGCAACTGTCTCTCCCTAACATCCAAAATAGCCTCGGGCACCAGAATCAACTTCCCCTCATCATCCACGGGTGGTAAGGTCGTGGAAGGAACAACATGATCTCCTAACGCTTTCTTGAGGCGTGACACATGGAAAACATTATGCACCCCACTGTCTGCCGGCAACTCTAGCTCATAAGCCACCTCGCCAACTCGCCTGATGGTCCTGAAAGGTCTATAATAACATGGTTTAAGTTTCTTTGCACCACTCTTCTTGAGAGTGGACTGACGATAGGGCTGCAACATCAAGTACACCATATCTCCTTCTTCGAATGAATGCTCAACTCTCTTCTGGTCTGCATTCTGCTTTTGCTGGTTTTGTGCCTTTTGAATATTCTCACGAAGAGCTCTCATAATAACCTGGTTCTCCTGCAATAGATTCCCAACACTAAGAACTGTACTGTCACTCAACAACAAATCAAGAAAGTTGGGCGCCTCATAACCATACAAGGCCATAAATGGTGTCATCTGAATCAAGAGATGGTAAGTGGAATTGTAGCAATACTCACAAAGATATATCCACTTAACCCAACCCTTTTTCTGCCCTGCAATGTAGTTCCTGAGATATCCCTCCACCCATTTATCAACAATCTCTGTTTGACCATCTGTCTGTGGGTGGTAACTGGTACTCGGAGTAAGCTCGGTCCCACATAGCCTAAATAACTCTTGCCAAAAGTGACTCATGAACCGATTATCCCTGTCACTAACAATACTCCGAGGTAACCCATGCAACCTAAATACCTTACGGAAGAAGAGCTCTGCTACCTGTGTAGTTGAATATGTAGCTATGATTGGAAAGAAATGAGCATACTTGGTCAAACGATCAACAACCACAAAAATGCAATCCCTACCTTGGGCTTTGGGCAAGCCTGTAATGAAGTCCATCGATAAACATTCCCACTTCCTGTCAGGATTTGGGAGTGGCTGAAGTAGAGCTGCAGGGCTGCAGGGTATGTGTGCTCTTGTTTATTCTGCTGGCAAACCAGACACTCTCTAACATAACGAAGAACATTTGTTTTGAGGCCCTTCCAAGTAAATCTCTCCCGTATCTGTTTGTAAGTCTTGAAGTATCTGGAATGTCTTGCCATGGGTGTGTCATGAAAAGTCCTCAACACCATGTTCTTCACCTCCGATCTTGGGGTTAAAAAGATTCTCCCTTTGTAAATGATAAGATCATTTACAACTGAATACTTACTATCCTGAACCGACCCCTCAACAATACTTGAAGCCCAAGAGTCCTTGGCATATTCTGCCACAATCAAATGCTGCGAGGTGCTGCTAGTTCCATGCTACAAGCTTTCCACATAGCTTCCTGCAAAGTGGGGGGATCAAAGGCTTTGATCCATCCTCTCATAGGCTCATACATTCCTTCTATGAACAATATAACAAGTCTTCTCTCAAAAATCCCAGTCACCATGACGGACAACCTCTGAAATTCACTAATATATGTTTCCAAGCTGCCCCCTTGCCTAAGCTGAGCAAGTTCCCGTAAGTAAAGCTTTGGATCCTTTTTATCAAAACGCTCAATGAGCCTGTTGGTGAACTTCTAATAGGTGTTAACCAAATGATGGTGCAAAGTGTACATTCCATGATACCACCAATCATGTGCCACACCATCAAGATGCAAGGTAGCAAACTTAATAGCTTCGTCCTCCTGCATGGGTCTCAAAGATAGATAATTATCTAGTTTTTGTACCCATGACCTAGCCGTGCACTTGTCAGTGCCATCAAAGTGTGGCAAGGTAATCTTACTCATTGCATGCTGGAGGTCTCTATTCGCCTGTGGTGGTGGTTGTGGCACTCTATGGTCCTGTCTGCCTTTACCCCTAGGCTTCTGTAAATCCAAAACTCCTGCACTAACAATGCCTGTCTAATCTCAGGAGATAGTGTCATATACCCGACATAGTGTCTAGTCACATCTGCTGCTGACATACCACGAGGTGCCTGTATCTCAGGTTGTGGACCCTGCTGTTCTGCTTGCTGGACTGGAGGAACCTCCTTAGAAATAAAAGTAGGTTGACTAGGCCTACGCTCATAAATGCTAAAAGAAGAATTCTGTTGAACTGTCACCTACGACTGCTTTACCTCTGCAGTGCCACTCGATTGCCCTATCTGGAACACATGTTGCTGCGGAATAACCTGCCTCATTGTTCCCATCAACTGAGACATCATATCCATCATGTTATCATGCCTTCTCCTAAATTCTGTCTCAGGACTCTCTGCCCTAGCATGTTCCTTTCTTGAATCCTTAGGTGACTCCCTAGTAACCTCTCTATTTGCCATGAGTGTTGTAAGTTGTAACACTATCCTCACTACCAGTGGAGCTAGTTCTGTGAAAACCCAAAATGTTTGAAACTGTATCACCCTCTGGTACCTGAGGTGTTTCCCAACGTTCTGACCCTGTTCCTCTTCCTTTAGAATAGAAAATAATGTCTCTGCTCATGAAAACTTAATTTCCCACACAGGATGGTAGGAAACCACTCTGATACCACTGTAGCCCAACCACTACACCAAAAGACCGGCCTAGTAGTGAGGGCGGCTACCTAGGGTATTAAGGGTGAGTGGGTCCTCGGTCCACCACCGGAGGACCCAGGCAGGGCCTGCAAGACACGTGGCGGTTGGGGGTTTCGTCCCAACGCTAGCCCGTTAGGGTTTACTTCCCAACGGGGGACATTACAGCCCACCACGCTCGGCGGGTCTCGACCTCGAGACCTCGGCTCTGATACTAGTAAGGCCCAACCACTACACCAAAAGGCTGGCCTAGTAGTGAGGGCGGCTACCCAGAGTGTTAAGGGTGAGTGGGTCCTCAGTCCACCACCGGAGGACCTGGGCGGGGCCCGCCGGACACGTGGCCGTTGGCGGTTTCGTCCCAACGCTTGGTCGTTGGGGTTTGCATCCCAACGGGGGACATTATAGAACTGATCATAGTAGTCTAAGATTCTTCCTTAACCAAAAGGATCTAAATGATAGACAACAAAAATGAGTGAGTAAAATACAAGCCTATGATTTTGATATCGAATACATGAAGGGGAAAAACAATGTTGTGGCAGATGCCCTGTCACGAAGACCCCATCTATGCTCTATCACAAGCATCTTCGCAGATTGGAAGAACTCCATCATTGCTGAATACGCCAAAGATTCACAAGCCAGTGACATCCTAGAAGGGAATATACCGAATGAAGAATATAAGGTGGTGGAAGAACTTATCCTATACAAAAATAGGGTATTCCTTGTACCAAGCTCCAAGATGAAGGAAAAGATCATTAGAGAATACCACGACAATCCTCTAGCAGGCCACCAAGAGTACTACAAGACTTATAAGCAAGTAAGGGAAAAATATTCTTGGAAGGGTCTCAAGAAAGATGTCCTTAAACATGTTCAAGAATTCATAACTTGTCAAAGAAACAAAGTAGAACAAACCCATCCAGCAGGTCTTCTACAACCACTACTCGTTCCCAATAAAAAATGGGAGAGTGTCTCTATGGATTTCATAACCGGACTTCCAAAAGTACAGGATAAATATTGCATATACGTGGTGGTGGATCGCCTTACCAAATATGCACATTTCATGGCAATATCCATCGATTATAGGGCTCCTCAAGTAGCTGATGTCTTCTTCAAGGAAATCTTCAAATTACATGGCCTCCCTGAAAATATCATCAGTGATAGAGACAACCGATTCCTTAGCCTGTTTTGGCAAGAACTCTTTCGACTAGCAGGGACAAAACTCACACCCCATCCCCAAATTGATGGACAAACGAAAATTGTAAACAAATGGATAGAAGGATATTTAAGGAACTATGTAACAGGTCAACAAAATGCATGGATCAAGTGGTTGCACCTTGGAGAATATTGTTATAACACCACACATTACATGTCAATAGGGATGAGTCCCTTCAAGGCCTTGTATGGATACGAGGCAACCTCATTTGGAAGTTTGTTCCTCCAAGGAAGCCGTGTACCAGGAGCTAAGGACTTTGTGCAACAAAATATGGATATTAGGAATACACTCAAAGATAATTTACATCAAGCCTAGAATCAACAAAAGATTTATGCTGATAGAAACAAAATCGAAAAAACATTTGAAGTTGGGGATTTGGTTATTTTAAGGCTACAACTGTATAAGCAGTCATCGATCAAGGAAAGTAGAGCCAAAAAGCTTAAAACTAGATTCTATGGACCATATAAGATTTTGAGAAGAATAGGAGAGGTTGCTTACGAGTTGGAACTACTAGTTAATAGCAGGATTCACAATGTCTTTCATATCTGTCATCTTAAAAGGTGCTAGGACAACATGTCACTCCATGTTCAGAATTGCCCCCATTGGACGATGAAGGTAAGTTAATTCTGGAACCTGCGATCATTCTTAATATGCGGGAGAAGAAATCAAGAAACAAAACTATCCCTGAGTATCTGGTTAAGTGGAAAGGGCTTCCTACAGAAGACACAACTTGGGAGGGTACCAAGATTTTTGATCATCCAAATTTGAAATTGCTTGAGGACTTGTTGGATCTCAGTTGTGATCATATGGTTTGTCCTTGATGACAAAATCCCTTTCAGTTGATTCTACTTGTTGACTGTTTCAGATTGGTTTCTCATGCTTTATCTTGGTACAGCTTTGTCTATATGGTTTACATGTCTTGGCATTCAGTGGACAGTTTACATTCAGATTTTTAATATCTTATGGTACTGATCAGTTTGAGCTTCGTGCAGTCACAGGTTATCTTTTGTACATTGTTTCGGTGACAGAAAAAGAACATATCGGCGTGAAAATGCTAGGGTCTCCCCGATCCATTTTTCTGATAAATATCTGTGTTGCCTATCGGCAAGACATTTATGATGTCATGACGATTTGATTTTACATACAGGCAGCTTTTGGCGTGACATTGATCGTGGTCTTGGCGATAGAAGAAAAGTTTGTCGGCATGAGGTTTGTTCACCGCTGAGAGGTCTTACCGAATGAGTCGGGTATCGCCGACTAATACATGAGGTGGTGCATCGGCGTAAGTAATCCCTATCGGCATGTTGTTTCATCGAGTGCTTTGTGTCTTGGCGACTGGCACAAGAAAGTTCATATCGGCAAGAGTTGCGGCATCGATATGATGTCTTAGCGAACCCGTCAAGTCTTGGTGACTAAGTCTTATGAGGGACTTTAGGCGAGAGGATGGTATTGTCTCAGCGACAGAGGATATATCGGCATGAGTTTAAGGCTTCGGTATGTGGTCACAACGAAATTGCTTTGTCTCACCGATCAGAGGTTGAATGGGAACATATCGGCAAGAGTTTAAGGCTTCGGTGAAGGGTCATAGCGAAAAGGGTTATGTCTCACCGACTAATGCATGTGAAGTCTATCGGCAAGAGCTGGGCGGTATTGGAATAGGTCTCGGCGAAGTGGTTTTGTCTTGCCGATAGGGGCTCTTCATCAATAGGTTCTCGGGGAGTGTCTTACCGAACATCACATCTGGGGTTTCACTTCGGCCAGACTTGGTGTATTCGGTTTAGTATCTCAGCGAATTCAAGTGTGTCTCACTGACCGTTTGCATATGGAGTCTTATCGGTAAAACTAATGGCTATCGATATAATGTCTTGGCGAGACCTTGTTGTCTTACCGATCAACAACAAATGGGTGCTTTTTGGTGAGAGATTTCATTCGATATAATATCTTGGCGAGGTTTTCTTGTCTTGCCGACTGACAACGTAAAGGTGTGCATCTCGGTAAGAGTTGGGGTTTTCGGCGTGAGGTCTCGGCGAGTGACCTTCGGTCTCGCCGATGGAGCACAATGGGGGATTTTGTCGATATTGGATTTGACTTGTCTCAGCGACACACAAATGGATGAAGACTTTCAGAAAGACATGGTGTGCTCTACAAGAGGTCTCCCCGACTTTGATATGTCTCGCCGATGGAATTCAAAAGGACTTTATCGGTGTGAGATTTGTTCTCTCTTGGCGATCTGAGGTGAATTCGGGGTGTTTCGGTATGACATGAAACGATCTACAAGATGTCTCCCCGATGGTTTGAAGTTACAGCGACGTATATAGAATGGATGGACTCGTCGGCAAGAAAAACCTTATGTCACGGCGACCAAAATGTATCATGTGGACTTTCGGTGAAACATAATGAAATCTACATAACGTCTCCCCGACAGCAGGATGTCACAGCGACTCAGAATGACTCTCGGTAAAACAAAGACCTATCTACAAGATGTCTCTCCGATATCAAAAGGCTATAGTGATAGTGAATGGAACAAAAGGGCATCTCGGTGAGAAAGACTCTAGTGTCTCAGTGACTGAAATAAATTTAACAGAAATGTGATCTCGGGGAAACATAAAGATCTTCGATATGGTTTCTCCTCGACGGCAGAAGGTCATGGCAACGCACAGGGACCAAAGGAACGATCAACGTTATAATTGCCTTCGGCATACTCGACTGTTGTCTCAGCAAATGATTAACGAAGACTCATACACTGTGGCCGGCATGGATTTTTCTAAGTATAGTTGCATGCCGACATCATGGATTGGCATCAAATCTCAAAACCGTTACATGGTAGAATATTCATTGAGTTTCCTTTTTGAGTAGTTGCGTTTTTGAAATAATGGATGATTTGCAGTTCTCTGGATAAGCGTTACTATTGATTTTTACCATCATCTACAGATTGTCATTATTCAGCTTCAGATTCTAAAATTGGCAAGTGAGTTTCAGATTCTTGTGAAAAACACATTCTTTGAAGACTTTCATCATGACAGACATACTTGAAATGTATATAAAAACCTGTGTTGAAAAGAGTGTAAGTTCTCTGGTTGTAATCCTTAGGGTATTCTGTAGCCGAGAAAACAGAGAAATATGTGCTTAACTGAAAACAAAGAGATCCTCTGATATTATGAGTGTAATTTTGAAATCTGAGTAAGGGGTTGGTGCTCCTTGAGATTGGTGTCTCTAAATGAGGGGTTGGTGCTCCTTGAGTTGGTGTTCAAAAATTAGCCTATAAGGCATTGTTAACAGTGGTTTTGAAGATTAAGCCAGTAAGGCAGTTTAGGAGTGGTTTTTATACCCCAGGAGGGTTTTCCACTCGGCAAAAGCTTTTGTCTCTTTGTTCTTCTGTGTGCTCTCTGCTTTACAGTGTTGTTGTTTTTGTTCACTGATTATTACTGTTCTCAATTCTGTTTATGAATGATTACATTCAACTCATGAATGCATTAATCAGAGTAATATTGAGATCAAATCTGAGCTATGTTTTGGCAAATGCAAGATATCTCACTCAAATCATATTTTCATAAGTTGTCTAATAGACTGAGTTAATGTTGTCATATCTTTGTGCTTTCAAAAGTGATTACTCTACTCTATTGTTGAAAGAAAAGGAAATCAGAATGAAAAATCTTGGTCAAAGTTGAAAAAGTTTTGACACTGATTCACCCCCCCCCTCTCAGTGTTTGTCCATAACTCCAACAAAGCAATCTTGGGTGGGGAGGACTATCATGTCCCCGATTATGAATTAATTCATTATAAGAAGACATCGATTCCTTAACTCCGTGATTATACTTATGATAACAAATTAATAAAGTAATATATATGCAGCGAATAAGAGGCAGTGGTGAAATAAGGAAAGGTGGCATCGATTAAGTTCTACTAAGGGACACCTCCCTTCATAAGGATATCTCTCCCCATATGGTCACCCCTCTTAGGGATTTACAAGGTATAAATGTGGAGATCGAACAAGGGGAAGAGGCATCAGATCGAAGAAAATATATCTGCACACAAAAACAATTAGATTAGATCAGAATTAATTATTTGCACTCACCAGACAAGGGCATAATCAACAGTTAATACATTTGCATCTGAGAATATAGCAGTCTTATGTTTTAATAATTATTGGGGTATGCTCTATCATGATTATTGTGTATAATGATATATTTATTGTTGTATATCTCTATGAATCTGGATATATTTAGTGTTTGGAATTCTTAACAGGCAACCATGAGGAGGAGTGGGGGAAATACTAGTAGGGTGAGTAGATACTAGATTTCTTTCTAAGTACGCCACTCCATGTTGGATGCCTTTGTGTCTGCCACTTGGTGCCAAGGGGGTGAGTGTCCGCCCTTGGGCTTAGAAAGGGGAATCTATGGGCCTCCTATTGTAGTTTTTACCCCAATCTCTACATGGGTTGGTTGTTGGGATGACTTCAAGGAGCCTTAATCATAAGAAGGATGGATAAGGCAACATGGATAGGGAAGGCAAATAGGAGTTTATCCATTAAGTACGCCACCCCATGTTGGATGCTCGTGTGTCTACCACTTGGGGCCAAGAGGGATGGTATATCCGCTCTTGGGCTTAGCATGGATAGCCTCAGCCGCCTTATCATGTTTCTCAACCAAGTCCTATTATGATTAAACTTCCACCATGCATTATGGATATTGTGTAGTTTATATAGTTTTGAAATAGTTATGTATTTTTACATGGTTTAAATAGAAAAGACATTTATTATATATGTTTTGATCATATGAATTATATTACCAATATTGTCTAACATGATTGCAGGACCTAAACCAAGTTTCATATTACTTCAAGCATATATTGGTTAGTTATAACCCTAACTACATTAAATTTTTGATTCTAGGGCAAGATTTAGGGCAATTCCAAAAGGGGACATTACAAAATATATTATTTATTTCTTGACATTACCCACAAACAAAAAATAAAAATATAATATGACTCATTTGAGTGCCCAACACACAAATTTGAGTTATAGAGCATCTTTGGCGCCCTACAAATGATAAGAAATCACCTTGTTGGCTTTGGACATCCTGCACAGTACGCTCTTGAGGTTTTTTCTCTCCAAGGTTGTAACAAGTCTAAACTTGAGGGGGTATGTCCTCAAGTTTAAGGCTGTTGCAACAATATTCCTTTTTCTTGTATCTAAAGATGAAGTTTTCTTTTGTTTTCAATTTCAAGCGATGTTTTTCTATTATTCCAAATGTTGCATATAATACCTTTAGTTTGGGCGATCCAACAGTTTTGGGAATTAATCCCACGTTTATTGTTAATTTACTGATCAATCACTCCCAATATTTTAGGGAATTGATTGATTGAATAACTCCTAATTTAGCTGCATATAATGAAACTAATTACTTAATTGCTGAGATAATTGACAACTAATTGAAATTAACTCGCCTTATTCCAATAAAAGACTTAAGATTGAAGACTTAGTGTTTATTTGACATAATTGCCAAATCTGATGTAACTACCAACCAGACGTTAATTTCCTAATTACTTGTTGACAAAAATTCCACTCAATGCTCAGATTGAAAAGAAGACATTACAAGCCTCACCTCCTTAGATTGCTTGTTCTCAAGCATGACAATGTTGGGGGATTGAGGATATCAACCTACCCGCAAGCAACATCCTCCTTATCATGATGGAAGACCTTTTATTACCATGCCTATTGGTGATACCTCATGCCTCTCCACATTCTATATTGTCATGCATAGCTCATGCTCTCCCTTGCCATTGGTGTATACCTCAATCAATTGCAGTTGCCCCTCTCCCAAGCACTTGTGTGTCGGGTCCTAAGGCTCTTTATAGTTAAAGAATAACTCTTTCCCCTATATCTCATTGTGGTTTAGGTCAACTTGTTTTAGACTCTTAAAGGCATGTCCTAACTCTTGATGACTTGTGGGTTGAGAAGGTGCAACCCCTAATTTTTGTGGTTCATGTCAACTTATTTTAGACTCTTAAAGGCATGTCCTGACTCTTGATGACTTGTGGGTTGAGAAGATGCAACCCCTATTTTTTGTGAAAAGTATTTGTGTTGGGTCCTTTGTTTCTATTGTGGTCCTCTTGTATCCACACCTATAGTAGTAGATGCTTGAAAGGATTGACTAGGTGTTTATTATCTCCCATGTCAACGATTCAGAGGAAGGAGAGATAAGACAATTAGATGGTTCCAATGTCAAGGCCCTTTTGATGGTTACCTGTAATGAATTTGGGTCAAGGGCCTTAACTAGAACTTTGAGGAGTTCATACAACCCTTCCATGGAAAGTAACACTAGGTGCCTCTTTGATACATTAGGTACCGTCATTACTATCCTATGAAATTCTGCTACGTAATCATGTATTGAGCCTCGGTTATGTGGCTGTTCTGGCTCCCTAAAGTGTTTTTTATAGTCTTGCCTCTTAAATCTATCTATTAATCTATCACAAATTTCTTCATAGGTGGTGATATGGTTTTGCTCTTGAGTCACTAGGTCGTGACACTACCATTCATGTGCGACCCCTTCAAGGTGAAGAATTGCAAATTTGATTGATTCTTTTTTTTTTAGCGAATTGCTATTAGAGAGGATAACACTCTTTCTATTACTTTGAAACACCAAAGTACATATTCTCAGACTTAAATTTTGAATCGACCCCAGATTACATAGCATATTACATATCCAGATTTTCTACTTTCTTAGAGGATCTTAATGTCATCGGATGCTTTTGTTTTGTTGATGGCATTTTCTTCCTCTTCACCTCTGTCCACTCTTGTTTTGTTTCAGAGGTTGGGGACAATCCATTGTTGTTTTCCACATTCAAGTTTTCACCATTATCATTGGCTGTTGGAGTAACATAACAAATGGATGAAATTTTAGTGTTCTTTTGATGCAAATCTGATTTCTCCAAGGGGGATAAAGATGCCAATGTGAGTACCTCTTTTGATTGCTTAATAGGCATGGATTTTTGAGATTGATTTTGCACATCCATTAGAGGGGGGTGAGGGGAATCTGGGACATTTTCTTGAAGCGTAGAGGAAGGGGTAGCATCTTCTTGCTCAGAGGGAGAGATGACATAGTGACGGGATTCCACCCCATCCCACCAAGACGACCTACTATTGGGGGCAGCCTTGGCCTGACCCCTACCACATTGTGCAGTAGCATGTTCAGTTGCAAAACATTTTCTGCACCTGAAGGCATTTTTTTCATAGTCTATTGGTTGACACCAACGTCTGTTGCCAACTTTGAGAAAAATCTCTGTCGGGGGACCTTTTGTAACATCCATTTGAACACAAAGACGAGCAAAAGTCGAGTTCTCATAATTGATTGTTTCCTTTGAGATGCTGTGGTATTTGCCTAGCCCTTTGCCAATCGCCTTCAGACAATCAATTTCCCAAAATTGTAAAGGAAGGTAAGGTAAACGAACCCACAAAAAGGTAGAAGAAAAAGTCTCTTTTCGTGGATCGAAAGAAGGGAACCAAGGTTTCATGCATAAGAAATCTCTTTGGAAGAACCAAGGCCCGGTATTAAGAATCATTTCTTTATCTTCTATAGATTCGAATTCCAGTATGAAAAAACCTTTTGCACAAGGATAAATACTAATTTCTTCCTCCAAAAAATCTTTCTAGTTCGAACTTATCCAGAAAAGGAGATTAGTTAGTTTTGGCCATACCTTCATAAATCTGCATACAAGGGCGTGGGCCTGTAAAATGTCCTCTTTGACACTAGCAAAGCTATCCAGACAAATTTCTGGGGCAGTTGAAGAATGGCGCACAGAGAAAGGTGGTCTTTGTGTTGCCCTGCTACAAGGAGAGGGCGGGTTGGAGGGCACAAACCCAGGGTGCGTAGATGGACCCACACTTCTCCATTTCTCCGAAACTAGGGCTTCATCATAGAGGGCATCCTTGAAGTTTTTGCTGGAACGTCCAACTGCCAATGACCCCGCTAGACTACTTGCAATGCGTGGAGGGCACACAACAAAAGCATACTCCAAAGGAATACGTCCTTTGGATCCCGTAGGATGAGTAGCGAACGGACGGGCAAAGGCATGCATCTTGCAATTTGATTGATTCTTCCTCATACACTGAGCTCAATGAAAAATATGTGTTCAATTTTTAATCCATGCTCTAGTTGAGGTTTCGTTGGATCCATCAAGAGAGGGGATTGTCATGTCCCTTTTTAGTAGTTTAAGGAACCCTACAATTTTTCGAGTTTCCTATCTATGTTGAAGTGAAGAACTTGTCACTTTTTGATCACCAAGATCTTGAGAGGGCATGGTGAGTGTATATGGTGAACAAGTGACAAGGGATCTAAACTCTACAAATCCTCTTGATTATAATAGTCAACTAAATACTCATCAAAATATTACTATAATAGCAGGTTGGATACTTTTTAGCCTCTATGATATATTGCTTATTAAGGAATCACCATATTTTATTGATTCAAACAACAAGCCTCTTAACACACAATTTTACCCTTGATCAAAGTAACATACGAATGTATATAATTGTTATCATAAATGTTTGTGAAGTTGTTACAATGTTTAGAATCATAGCAACACCAAATACAATATAGATACAAGCATATAACTATTCAAACCTTTTAGCTCCCCAACGTATGAATGCACAAAAATCTTGTTATGCAAGTATAGTAAGTTGATGCCAAAGGATCTATTGCAAACCTATTATGATTGCATGTATAGGATTGCCACAATACTTAGAACCGAATAGTAGGGCCACATCTGCAAGCATATTTTATTGAAACATACACATATGTTGATACATAAATCATTGAATATCAAAAGATTGAAAATGATAAGAATGCATCTGATATTTATACGGGCGTCAACATAGATTGTTGTAAACACAATGAACAAGATTATGATTGGAAATTCACGACCACTCTGCTATTGCCCATGAAAGGAATTGTAGCAATAGTACTATAGCGATGGTATTGTCACAACAATAAATACATTCACGTAAGAACATTTTTGAAACACACCACATTTAAGCCCTAACACATTGAACTTACTGCAAACACTCCAAATTGAAAATTGAACTCAAATTGCAACCTTTTGAGCACAAGTCTAATTCTTGGGTGAAACCACCTCAATGGACAAGAGACTCATTCTATGACTTTTCCTAGAAACTAGAGGGTTTCGTCCTCTGAATCTCTCAATTCCAAGGGTTTTCGTCCTTAGGAGAAGTAGATGAACACAAGTGCTTAAGCTAAGATAAAAAGGGGGTTTTGATTTCATAAACTGGATGATCTCTCTTTGAGTGATTTGCCTCTCTTTTATTGACTCCATTTTGGCACCTTTATTTTAAATTCCCTTTTCACCTTTATTTTAAATTCCCTTTTCCCTCTAGAAGTGCTAACTTTAAAATATTTTAGTAAAATATTACAAAAGACCTTATTATGTCCCATTTTGATTGCCTACTTTATTAAACTAATAATGATATTTAAGTTTGTAATTTCCCCATTTTTTTACTATGTCAACATTGTAATTAGTTTCAGCTTTCTTATTAATCACCAGAGGGTTTGTTTGGTTGTGTAGAAAATATTAATTAATTAAATAATTAGTTTTAAGTTGTCGAAAAAGATTAAATTAAAAGACATTAATTATTTTTAAAAGATGTGCAAAAGTGACTTAAGTTTTGGAAAAGTTAAATTAAATTAATTAAGTCACTTTTGGGTGAATTAAGGTCTAATTCTGAAAAAGAACAAAATTAAAAGTAAATTGGAGGATTTCAAGAAAGGTGGTGGGGAGTTACGGAGAGAAAGGAATAAAAGTATTTTGGAGTTATTTTTTCAAGAGGCTGTTTTTTTTGGTTTTGGGAGAATAGGTATTTGCTGGTTGAACAAAGTTCACCAACAGGCTTTGTGAGGACGAAAACCTTCACAAAGAACATCGGCTGCAGAAGTGGATGATCTTTCTTGGCCAATAGCAGGTGGTTTAACGCAAAAACTACGCAAATGATTAATTGTTTGGTTAGAGGTTGAACAACTTATTCAATTTTGTAAAGTCTTGCCAGGCAAGACAAAATTTTTGGAGTTTTCGAGTAATGCATGGACTTGAAGTATTGCAGATATCAAATTCCTAGCTGGGTGTTTGTCATTTTAATGGGATTATTGTTGTAGTGTAATTGTTCTAAAGCTTCCTCTAAATTTTTTAAAACTGGAGGTAGCTGTAAGGGTCTATGCTATTTCCTTAATAGTATTGATAATCATTAAGAGAGGACGTGAGGGTAATTAATATTAATTCTGGGTGCAACATGTAATAGTAATTCAGACCATGGCAAGGTACCGAGCAGTTTGAGGATGTTGCGACTTGAGAGGCATGCCGTGCCTTATTTAAAAATCAAATGTTTCTACCAGAAATCAGGCGATCTTTATTTAGTCACAATTATAATAATCCAGTCGTAGCTATTGAGCAGGTCATTGAATATTAAAGAGGACAAATTATTGGTGGCGTGGCGTTATATCCCAACACAAGGGTGCAAAGTTCATACTGGACATATGAATATGAATTGGGTTTAAAATGGACATTCCATTCTGAAGCAGGTTGAAATGTTTAATTGGAAGAGGGACGTGTCATTCTGTAATAATCAACCCCCAATTTTTTTTTTTTTTCCCTGTTTGGTCTTGTAATGTCCCCATTTTACGACATCCTCTTTCAGTGGGGTTGATTCTAATACATTTACTATTTTTAGTAAGTGCTATTTTTAGCAGGGGGTTTGGTGTTGTGCTTTTGTCTTCAGTGAGCCCTTTCGAGCTCCTTAGTTTTGCTCCGGTTCGAGTTTTAGAGCGCCACTTACTATTTTTAGGACTTTCTAAAAATAGTAAGTCATCCAGGGCAGGTTGGTCCCGGTCAGGGTTGTCTCTCAGCAACATTTCTCAGTGGAGGCATCAGTTTCTAAGGTTGAGACATTTTAATATTTTATTTCTCCTTCGAAATTGGATTTAATGAAGTAACTTTATATTTATTGGTTGAGGGTCATGAAGGGGACATTTTTGTACCTTGATGCCTAGTGCAACGACTTTAAGTTGTTTTTAAAAAGAGCTTTAAAAGTATTTTATAATGCACATTAAGGGGGTGGATGCCTATGAAGAGAAATGAGTTAAATTTTAAATAAAAAGGCTAATGTTGAAGTTAAAATATTTTAAGTTATATCTTTTTAATGAGCATATACTTTGGGCGCCCAAGTTATTGAAAAAAGATTTAAATATTATTTAAAACAAAAGCTAAAGTGTTTTGGCGTTGGAAATGAGAGGAGATATAAGGAAAGAAAGAGCTTCATTTTTTATTATGCTTGGATTATGAAACTTGGTCGTACATTTCTCTGGAAGCTTGGCTTTGGAGGAAACAAGGGTTTGCAGGGACGAAAACCTTTGTAGATCACACTCTCTTCGTGTTTGAAAGACAACATCAGGAGGGTTTTTGGAGGTCTCATTCAGAGGCTTCATTTGTGCTTCAAAGTTGCAGATTTAGATTTTTGGATTGAAGATTTTGATCATATTGTGAAGTGGGATTGTGAGATTTTGGCTTGTGAAGACATTGCATCGATTTGGAGAAGTTTAGTGGCTTTTTGGTGATGATTTTAATGATTTCTGGGCACTTTGTTTATGCACCTAAAACCTATATTTTAACTTATATCTTTGAGGTGGATTTTTATATCATAATGGGTATTTAATCTTTAGAAGCCTCTTGCAAGGGCGATTTAAACAAGTGTTGGGTCAGATTGTTTGGTGGAGGATTTTTTTTATTTGAGCAAATCGCCCCTTTGAAGTGGTACGGCCCTTTGGTGCTGAGTGATCAGTTTAAGAATCTGATTTCTGCTAGGCGTTGTGGCTGGTGATGGAGGTTCTTCTTGCTGCATTTTGGGGTGTTCGACTTCAAGGAGAAGAAAGGATTTCTTTGGTGCTGATTGTTGGGTTGAAGGAGGTCTTCTTGCTGATGCTATGTTCATTTCTTTCCAGGTTTGAAGGCTTAAAATATATCTGATATTGACTTGTATTTCAGCTCCTTAAAGTTCAATAAAATCTGGTTACTGTAGTGACTGAAAACTATTTCCAGCAAGTATTTGTTGTTTCATTTGCTTGTTATATGCATCATGTGGTATCTATGCAAAATGAATGGCATGTAAAAAAAAAAACACAATCAAACAACCAAAAAAAAAAACATACTTAGAAAACTCCAAGCAGCCATGGAAGAAACAGGGAATTAAACAAAAAAAAATATGGTTATTACAGATCTCACTGCTGTATGTAGTTTTTTGAGTATGTTTCAAGGTAGTTTGGAGTTTTTTCTCACATTGCCATTCAATATAAAATGATACCAAATGATGCATAAACCAAAGCAAATGTAACTTTTAATTAACTAGCTGGAAATGTCTTGCTTTCACTACAATAATCAGATTTTCAATGAACATTCAAAGTGCAGATTTACAAGGTTTATATCAGAAAACTAAGGAACTTTCAGACCTGGAAAAAGGCCTCACAGCAGCAAGAAAGCCATCTTCCAAACCCAATGACCAGCACCTAATAATGAGCCTTCTTTCTCCTTTGTTCAAGAGTGCTCCCAACGCAGCAAGAAGGAGCAGAAATACCAACCACAAACGCGAAAGAAGTCAGGTTAGAAATTGAAAACTTAACTCCCAAGGGCCGTCCCTCTCCTAGGTGCGATTTTTCCTTATAAATTCAAATCCTTTCTCAAAAAATGCAAACCACTACTCATTCTGATTGCCATGAGGAAAGGAGCCTTCTTAATCAATACCCATAATGATCTAAAAATCTTTTCTCAAAGATATGAGCAGAAAAATGAGTTCAGGCCCTGAATATTAATGCCCAAAAATTTATAAAATCTCTCCAAAAAGCCATTAAACTTCACCAAATCGATGCAATGTCATCACAAGCCAAAAACTCTCAATCCCATTTCAAAAATGATCAGAAATCTTCATTGCCAAAGTTTGTATCTGCAATTTTGAAGCCCAAATGAAGCCTCTGAATGAGACTTCCCAAAACCCTCCTGATATTGTTTTTCAAACACGAAGAGAGTGTGATCTACAAAGGTTCACGTCCCTGCAAACCCTTGTTTTCCTCCAAATCCAAGCTTCAAGAGAAATGTACGACCAAGTTTCATATCCAAAAACATAATGAAAAAAAACTCTTTTTTTCCCTTATACCTCCTCACATTTCCCAACGACCAAATACTTTAGCCTTTGTTTTAAATAATATTTAAATTTTTTTTAATAACTTGGGCGCCCAAAGTATATGGCTCATTTAAAAGATATAACTTAAAATCTTTTACTTCAACATTAGCCTTTTTATTTAAAATTTAACCCATTTCTCTTCATAGGCATCCACCCCCCTTAATGTGCATTATAAAATACTTTTAAAGCTCTTTTAAAAATGACTTTAAGTCGTTTGCACTAAGCATCAAGGTACAAAATGTCCCCTTCATGACCCTCAACCAATAAATATAAAGTTACTTCATTAAATCCAATTTCGAAGGAGAAATAAAATATTAAAATGTCTCAATCTTAGAAACTGATGCCTCCACTGATAAATGCAGCTGAGAGACAACCCTGACTGGGTCCAACCTGCCCTGGATGACTTACTATTTTTAGAAAGTCCTAAAAATAGTAAGCAGCGCTTTGAAACTCGAATTGGAGGGGAACTGGGGAGCTCTCGAAAGGTCTCACTGAGGAGAGAAGCATAACACCAGACCCCCTGCTAAAAATAGCACTTACTAAAAATAGTAAGTGTATTAGAATCAATCCCACCGAAAGAGGACGCCGTAAAATGGGGACATTACACATTCAATGCCTTTATACACCAATTGATAATAAAGGATTAAAATTCTGGAAACTCCTAATACATCGCAATTCAAATATCTTCTGCCCTTCAATGATCATCACAAGTCAGAAAGATCCGGCATGGAGAGTAATGAAATGTTGGACCAATTGTATGGAGTCGTGGGAACGCTAGAAGGCACACAGATTTTAATGTTTTTTCGAGACGCTGCCATTTATGAGTTTGGTGTGATTTATATACAAGGAGGCATGTGGCCCAGAAACATTACGCTGCTGATTAGAAAAGACAAGGACTGACAGGAAGAGTGAATTGAAAGTATATCGGGATGTTTAAATCTAGATGCAGCCTCTCCTTAAGCTATCACAACTTCAAAAGTGGCAAAACTCTTATGAAGGTAGCGGCAATATTTAGGGTGTTAGAGTGTATAAAAAGGTGTGAAGTATATATGAAGGCAGCAAAATTAAGGAACTAGAAGACCGTGGTATTCCTACATCAATGTATGGAACCTGCAAGTAATACAGGTTAGCAAAGAGAATGGTTAGCACCAAATTTGATGTTGCACCAAATTATGCTTAGCAATTTCACTTTGGAAGTGTTGTTGTTGTTGGAAGAGTGACCAGTCGGGAACCTGAAAGGGATCAAGAACTTCTAATATGTTAGTGTTGGAAGAACTAACAAGGCGGATATTGACTGTGTCTTGGAATCCTTCTCTGGTGAGATAATCAGCAAATATGTTGTGTTTCCTAGGGATATGTGCATGTTCAAAATTAAATATATCCAGGAATTGAGCCCAGCGGGCCAGTCGACCACATAGAGTTTGGTCTTTGGAGGCCTTCTTGAAGAAGCCTTTGAAATGCTGTAAATCTGTTCGTAACAGAAAGGATTTGTCAGCAATAAATAATTGAAACTTTTTGAAAGAATTTATCATAGCAAGAATTTCTTTGTGTGCTATGATAATTTAATTGAGCTCCTGTGAAGGTGCTAGATGCGTATCGGACAATGAGCTCCCTTTCTCCATGTTTTTCTTTCAATACACCAGCCCAATGATAATGGCTAGCATCTGTTTCTACTATTTTAAAACTAGGGCCTGGAAGGGCCAGAGGAGGCAATTGTGCACATCGGTTCTTAATCTGTTGGATTGCAGCAAAATGTTGTTCTGTCCAATCTGGAGCATCATCTTTGAGTAGCTGATTCAAGAGATGTCGGTCATGTTCCATGTGAGAATAAAAACCAGAAATATAATTTACAAGACCAAGAAATCGTTGTAGGGATTCCTTATCGGTCACAATCATATCTTTGATGCGTCGAAGAATATGTTCTTGAACTTCTATCTGACCATGGGCCAGTAGTTTAACACCAACAAAGATAATTTCGGCTTGAGAAAAATGGCACTTGCTAGGATTGAGAAGCAACCCGTGTTCTTTACAAAGATCGAGAAACTTCTTGAGATGTTCAAGATGAGTTCGTGGACATTGACTGAAAACTAGAATGTCATCAATATATGGAGCAATGAAAGCAGAATGCTTTCGAAAGATATCATCCATGTGTTTCTGAAAGATGGATGGAGCTGTCTTAATACCAAAGGGAAGAACTGTCCATTGGTATAAACCTTGTGGAATAGAAAAGGCAGTTTTTATACTGATCTTCATTAATACCCTGAATTTGCCAAAAGCCACGAGAGAGATCAAACTTTGAATAGATATTTGATCCTTGAATGCTGCGCCAAATATGATCCATAGAAGGAAGAGGATATTGGTTATTGAGCAGGCAGGCATTGAGAGGCTTGTAATTTATGACGAATCGTTTTTCATTGGATATGTTACCTAGTTCATCCTTTTTGGTGACATACATTGCATGACAACTAAATGGAGAGGTGGATGACTGGATAAATCCTAGATGAAGAAGATCATCTATTTCTTGCTTTAGAACTTCTAAAGCTTCCTGATTAAACGGGAAATAGTTAGCTTTAGCAGTAGGTCGAAGTTCTGTGCCCGTAACAGGGTCTTTGGCAAAAGGAAGGCGGCAAGTCATCTTCCTATGAGCTTTGGATAAGTCCTTAGTGAGTATAGGTTGAAACTGGCTAATTAAGGACTGTAAGGGCTGTTGAACAGCAGTCTGTTGATTTGTAAACCAAATTCTAGTATCAGGTTTGCGGATAGTTACTCGCTGTACCTTTGTTGTTCTACATTGTTCAGTATGGAGGCGAGGAACTTTACATTGGTTCTCTTTGAGAGAGATAGTATCTCGGGTGATGGTGATAGGTTCCCATTCTTTGAGTGTATTCATGCCTATGAGGCCATCATATCCATCTAATTCGAGGTTAATGAATTTAACATGATGGATAGATTTATCAGGGAGTTCTATAGGAACAAGGCAGACATACTGGGATGTATGATTTCCTTCACCAAAATAGAGTGTGGTTCTGCATGTATCCATACATTAGGCGAGAAGCAATTATATCTTGCAAGATTTGCATTAGCACCAGTATCAAGCAGAAAGTGGAGATGATAGAGTTTAACATGTGGGAAATGGACTCCTAGAGTCATACCTGGACAAACAGAGTGTTTGTGGACCATTCTGCAAATTGGAGTGGTTCCAAAAGGATTGTCTTCTTCCCATTGTGCTTCTTTGGAGGGGAATTCAGGAACTTGTCAGATTTCTCCCCCCGTGCCTTCAGCTTCATCATCAGCAGCGTCATCATCACTAAGAAACCCTTCAGCAGCAAGAGCAACTTGGAGTTGAGAACTGTATGCCTGAGTAGCAGGATGATGAGGATTATACTGCGGTGGCCTGGCTGTGGAGCTAGAACAACCATGTAGCGGTGTAGAGCCAAAATCAGAAGGTTTGGCTAAGTATTGATCTAGAGCAGACGGTGGAGGTCGGCTCTGAGCATTGTGTTCTTCAAGTTGAAGAAGTTGAATTTCGCGTTGGACTTCGGCGATAACCTTGTTGAGGAACTGGAGTAGTTGATGACGCCAAGTAGCACGCGATGGTGAATTCATAGATGGTTGTGAAATAGAGCGAGAAGGAGATTGGTGACTAAGGTGTTGTGAACCAAGATACTCCTTCTTACTGCGAAGCAGCTGTAACCGTTCTTTGCGTTTCTGCCAGGCTCCTTGAGTGGCAGGGACTGTGCGAAGCTCATCTTCGATTTTGCGGATTTCAATATCTAGATCAGCTATTTGAATATCGGGAGTCTTAAAGAAAAGACTAGGTTGCTCAGGCTTGAGGCGAACCATATGACAGAAAAAGGAGATTTCTGAACTGGAGTCAAAAATACTGTCAGAGGACTGTGTAGTATCAGTGGTAGTGATCTGATGGATATGGTGATCATCAGGAGGATCCGGTGCCTGTTCAGGTGCATCAAAATAAATAGATGAATCGGAATCGGTGTCACTATCCATAGGGACATCATCTGATTGAGAAGCATAGTCATAGATGAAATCATATTCATCTTCATCTTTGAGGCAGATTTCTTCTTGAACAAATCTGATCATTTTCTTGCCGCGGGCAGAATCCTTTTGAGGACATTGGTTAGCATAATGTGAACCTTTGCAAATATAGCAAGTAGGTTTAAAACTTTTACCCTTTTGGCGTGACCATCGCTTCTGTCTGAAATAACCTTTGCGGAAAGGTTTTCTTCCTTGATGACTTTTGGATTTATGTCGGCGGGGAGTGTTAAGAGAACACTCAAGATATTTATGCTTTCTGTATTTACTGCGGTGCTTGGAATGCTTTCGGTGATGTTTATGCAGGTAGTCATCACATCCATATGTAGGAAAGAGATTTCGGCAAGCAGTGGCAGAAATAAGAGGGCGAACCTTTTCTTCTTCTTCCTTCTTGACATAGGCTTGGCACATGTCTTCATTTATTTCTTTGATATAATCACAAAGCTGTGGAAAAGTTACTTCTGCGATATCTCGTTCAGCATGAAACAAGCTATCAATAACTTTTTGTATATAGAAATCTTTGATGGTAGGAAAGGAATGAAGAAAAGAATAATAAAGACCAAGAAAGTCATGAGCTTCAGGATCAGAATAATAGAAGTTAGTATATTGATCCTTACAATATTGATCAAGATATTTGAGATTGCAACATTTACTTCTCAAAAATCTATTTCTTGCAACTCTTCTTAGATTGTTGGCATTTCCAACAAAAAGTATTACTAACTGATTACAAACAGAATCAAGACCAGCATTAAGTAGATCTTCTCGATAACCGGGTTCTAAATTATCCCAAGTGCGTTTAGCAACGCCTGTCATGACATTGAGGGCTTGGAGAATTACCTGTCTTTCATTAAGAAGTGGATCTTGACTGATCTGATGTGTAACCCATGCTCGAAAAGCTTCAACTCTCTTCATATTTTTGATGGCGTCAAAGTCATCAAAATCAGACCATGCTGGGGCATGTCCTTTGAGCTTCTGAAGATCTTCATAAATATTTCGTGGAAGTGGTGAAGATCCATTAGAATGATAGCTTCGAGACATATTGATTTTTGCTTCAGGAGGGTCTCCTTCTAACATCTTTAGATCGAACTCAAGTTGTTCGAATTTGAGCTTTTTCTCCTTAGCAGGGCGAGCTTGTGCGAGAACTGGATCCCATATTTGAAGAGTAGGTTTGGAAGACAAACCATGGAATGGTGTAGTGGATCCTAAGCTAGGAATTTGATGGATAGTATTTCGGAAGGAGTTGGAACTTACCGGGAAGTTCATATAAGGCGGTTCTTTATACGTTAAGGCGTGTTGAATATGCCCAACGTCAAGACGAAGTTCACCTTGAATAGCCTTAACATCTGAATGTACTGCGGAAACAGAATGTGAGAGTTCTGTATGATGAGTAGACTGATTGTTTTCTACTCGAGTAGCAGCATTATAAACACTATTTGTCAAGTTACGAGTGTTTACAAAATGATCACAAACAGTTTGCAAAACTGTTGTGTGGGTTGTCTGGGTAGAACGGACTTCAGACAAAGCAGCAGTTTGTTGAGACAATGCTGTAGTATGTTGTGTTGCATGTTGTTGCTGTTGAGTCCACCACGCTTCAGCTTGTTGCTTAAAAGAGCGATAATCAGTAGCAAGCTTATCATAAGCAGGACGAAGCTCCGCATGTGCAGTAAGCAAGCGGGTTTCAAGGGCTTGTAAGCGAGCAATAATATCATGCGCATTATGTGCGGTGGTAGAAGCGGATTGAACAGCGCGATTATGTTCAATTTGTTGAGCAAGGCGAATGTCACGAGCGAGCAAAAGAGTTTTGCGGTGACAGAGATTGGACCAATTAAGCATTTTGCTTTCTCCAGAAAGATCAGATCCAGTAGCAACACGAACAGTTTGTGCCCAATAAGGGATCACAAATGTAGAGGTATCATCGGCAGTGAAGAAGTCACGAAACCGAGGAATAACACCTGGGGTGACAGAGACACCATAGGGAGTAGGACGTTCAGTTTCATCAGTGGAAATATCTGGTTCAGGAATATTCACAGAATGTCCAGAATGGATCATATTGATAGAAGCAGAGTCATTATAGGAACCGAAATGACAAGTGCGATGATGATTAGGAGGTGGTTCAAGGATTGTGGTGGTGTGATAATAATAGTCATTGAGAGGAATGACGGGCTCAGATAAAGGCTGAGGCTTGGATGTGGAGGCAAAGGTGTGCTGAATATCAGCAAGCATATTAAATCTATCATCATAAGTATCACAACAATGATCTTTGATCTGTTCAACAGTCCACATAACTTCTTGACAAGTAGGACAAGAATAATCATCATTATCCCATGAATAATTGAACTTATAAAAACAAGCAGCACGCTGGCGATCACGTTTAACTTTATCAAAACCAGAGGGAAAATGGGGTTTTTCACGAATCAGGCGAATGGTAACAGGTGGATTAAAGGTATATGAACAATGCTTGCAATGTAACAGACCAAGTGAATCTTCAGTAAATTCAGGATGTTGACGTGGTGGTGTGGCAACAGTTGGTCGGATTGGCTGAGGAATAGGTATGTCTTGGTAGGATGTAGCAAAAGTGCGTAAAGGGTTGACCGATTGCGGTCGCTTAGCAACTTTGGTAGCAGCTTTATGTGCAGCTTCTTGGGCGCGTTCAGCAGCGCGTTTAGCTTTATGGCGAGCAAGACGCTCTTTACCATTATAATGCCAGGCAAGACATCCACATTCAGAATCATGTTTCAGCATATTCATACAATCAGGTAATTGACAAATACCATAGGTTTGGGACTGAAAGGTATGATATGGTGAGGTCGATGGTGCAGTGTAAAAACTAGCACTGGAATTGCTTCTTGATAGGCCAGGTTGTTGTTCAAAGGGAACAGACCTTGTACGCTGTACAAAAGGTACAGGTGGTGCAGGTGATGGAGGAACTACCCGTGTATTAGATGTCGTTGGTGTTCCAAAATTGATGACAGCTTCGTCATTAATTTCTTCAATGGTGAGACCTTGAAGTTGGGAAGGCTTAGGCTTCTTAGACTCAAACAATTTCATAGCCCATTTATGGGGCAGCTGGATATCTTTGAATTTGACTTGCTTGGGGGCACGGATTTGACCAAAAGCACTGGTGGACTTCCAAATAACAGTAAATTGTTCATCTCTAGGTAATCCTGTGTGAGGATCTTCCATGAATGGTACTGTGGTTGTGAAGAGACGATATTGAACAAAGAAGTACAGGGTATGGTCAACAGATCCTTCTTTCAAAAATAGATTTTCAGTAAGAAAATCAAAAGACAAGACTTTATCCAGATTGTCATCTTTAAGACTGACAGAGTAATTGAGAATAGCATCCATTTGTACAGGACCAAAAGCCATAGTATCTGATATAGCTCCTAACATAGCATCAGGTTTCTTTCTATCATCATATAAAAGCATAACAACATTAACAGGTAGACCTTGACGATAATGACCTTCTAGGCCAAAATGAACCCAAGAGAAATGTATGTACTGGTAAGCAGTAGGACTGGACTGAGCCACGTTTCTATATTTCTGAATTTCTTTATCAGAAAGAAGTTGTAGGTTTCTAGATGAACCATTTTTTATCTTATACTGAAGCTCAGCGACTTTACATAGACGACGTTCATGATATTCAAGATTTTCGGGATGGAAGAGATTCGTCTGGAAGTTTAACAGATTATTTTACCACTCATGATTACACTTTCACACAAGCTGCTGAAAGAATAGATAATTCTAGTTCTGCAAGTACTTCTGATAAAGTTGTTACACCTACTTCTCGTTTTAAGGTCAAGCTTAAGAAAATAGAAGATATTTATTCTGAGTTAGCTCCATTTCTCCTTCAATTTCAACTTCAATTTCTGAATTTTCAGTCCCTGAATCTTCTTGATCAGCTTGCTGGTCTGATAAATCAGTCATGTTTTTAGCCTCATAAAACCACTCCATATGCCTATTTTGACCCTTAGGCTTAAGAGGACAATCGTGGTTTAGATCATAAGGACCCTTGCAATAAAAACACAGCTTCCTCCTACGCAAATCATTAATTGTTTCCCTATCCAAAGGGGCTGCAAATTTCTTCTTTTGATCAACATTGTCTGATTTCTTTGGATCTGATTTGTTGTTGTTATAAGATGAAGATGGTTTTGATTTGAACTTACTACGTGAAGTTATAAGTTCCATGCTACGAGCTTTCGTCATATCTTTTTGCAAGGTAGGGGGATCAAAAGCCTTGATCCAACCTTTCATAGGCTCATAAAGACCCTCTACAAATAGTATGACCAGCCTCTTCTCCGAGACACTTGTAACCATGACCGAGAGCTTTTGAAATTCACCAATGTATGATTCCAAACTACCCGTTTGTTTCAGCTGAGCTAGATATCTGAAGTACAACTCTGGATCTCGTTTGTCAAAACTCAAAACGCTCAACTAATCTGTTAGTGAACTCCTGATATGTAGTAATACGGTCATGTTGCAAGGTAACCATCCCATGGTGCCACCAACCATGGGCTACCCCATCCAAATGTAAAGCTGAGAACTTAATGACGTCTTCTTCTGCCATAGGACGTAGGGTTAAGAAAGTGTCCAACTTGCTAACCCAAGCTTTGGCTGTAACCCTACCACTGCCATCAAAAGTAGAGAGTGTGAGCTTGTTGGTTGCATGTCTAAGATCATTGTTTTTGTTCCTTGGTCTCCTGTCAGTCCTGTTCCTGTTGTGTTCTCTTTTCTGGGTCATAAACCTGTCAAAGTTAAGGTGATCCTTAACTCTCTATGGCAAAGCATCCCACTCATCATGTAGTGTCATAACGTTATCTCCAAAGATCACGTCACCTTCCTCCTCATCCCTGTTCCCCTCTTCAGGTTCATTTCTCACAAAAGTAGGGCATGTAGGCTTGTCATAGGTGCATGTTGGAGTTACTCTCATCCGTGGGGCTCCATCAATACTACTCGCCTCTTCCTGATTTTGATTCAGTCTCCTAGGAATGGTCATCTGCTAAACGGCTGTAGAAAGCTGTTGCAACACATTTGCTACCTGTTCCTGTCCAGCTACAAGACCCCTCAGAATGTCTCTGGCTTCTCTGTTCTCATTGTTACCATGGTTTCTGGGTGGATCAACCTCTTCCCTGTCTCCCATGATTTCAAATGGTGTCTATTTGAACTATAACTCTAAAGGTATCTCCTCAAACGGGTTTCTTTGCAATCCAGGTCTCCTGCGTGAGTAATACCTGTTATATCCAACCTGATGAGGCCGCATATGAACTTCTAACCCTCCAGGATGGTAGGAACAGAGCTTTGATACCACTGTGAAGAACCTTGTTGGTTCTAACTCTGCCCAAATGCTAAAATTGTTGTGTTTTTGTGTTTTTGCTTGTTTTGAAGAATTTTATATAAAAAATAAAGAAGTGCGGAAGGCAAGAAATGAAGATAAAACTGAATAGACAAGAAGTATGGAGTAACTGCAACTATATTATGTATCTGGCAACTGCTACAAGTAAATTTAATACAATGAACACACCCGAAGGTCCTCAACTTATTTAAATAAAGAGTTTCTGGAACATGCTAGGCAAGACAGAGAAAATTGACAAAACGCAACACCCACCTCTAGATGGTGATTTCTCCCTAATAGAAACTGGATCACAAGGCCTGAGGATGCTAGGCGTCCAAGATGCAAGTAACAGAAAGCGCAAACAGAAGGCGTTTTAGCTTCCCAGATCACACGCCCCCAACTAGAGAAGCACGCCTCCCAAGGATGATGTACGACCAACTTATTGAAAGCTCTGAAACTATGAATGCAGGTGCCACAATCTAGTTTGACCCTTCCTTATTGTAAATTGCTCAGAAACTGAATGATGAAAACTTTGATGAAGCTCAAATGGACTCTAGGATGAAGCCCTCCCAGATGCAATGATTCAGCTGATATTCCACAACCTCAAGATCGTAGATCACTAAAGAATTCTCGTTCTCCAATGGTGAAAATCCTCTGAAACCCTTGTCTCAACACAAACTTCAAAGAAGCCAAAAAGAGTAAAATGTCAAATGATCAAAAAGGTGAGGTCGACTTTTCTCCTTTGCCTTCTTATATCCTCAAAATGGCACGAATTCCCAAAAAGAATGACTTTGTCATTTAAATACATTTAAATGTATTCAAGTCACTTTGATAATGTTTTAATTTGTCTTTATCAACTTGGGCGTACCTTTTATGACAAGTGATTTAATTCTCACTTTATAATATTTAAGTGGCTTTAATTTATTATAAAGTCAAATTATAACTTTATAATATCCCCATAAGTTAATTAAATAACTTAACCACTAAAATATTAATATCTCCTTCAATTCTCAGTGTTTTGACGTGCCATCAGAAGCTGGAAAACACTGAATTGCAAAGGTCTGCACTGAACCCAATACTGAACTGAAGGGGTGGAAATGACAATATCCACCATTATCTGCCACTGAGACCCCCTATCCACACATATTAGCCTACGAGGGTCCAAATAATAGGCTAACCCATTTTCTACTCACACTGACTAGAGTGGGGACATTACAATTACTTCCATTGTCCATCAAATAAATAGAATAGAAGCAAACTCAGACCAGGCAATACAAACTATTTGACGAAATGCCTATTCACATAAATTGGTGAAATCAATTTTTTTTTCTCTTAATTTAGGCGGGGATATTTCAAAGTTGCCCTTTAGCAATGTTTTTAAAATAGTATTATTAGGACTAACTTAAAAGCATTAATATTAAAATATTTGAATTTCCTTAACTTTATCTCTTAGCCCACAAGAAATAAAGAAATGGGCCACCAATTAATTTAATTAGAAAAGGGACATGACAATTTGCCCTTCCCAAAATCGCTTGTCCTCAACCAATACAAGTTCTTTGACTCCTCCCAAATGATAACCTTTGTAGTACCATGATCCCAAATAATCCTTGAGAGTCGGTGAATCCATATCCTTATTTCCTTGTGCGATGCAGTAGGTTCCTTCACTTCCTTCAATTGTATAACTTTTGTTGATGTCTGTTCATCTAGCTCCCATGAAGTTTGTAATTCAAATTTGAGGAAATAAAAATGCAGATTGGTGGAAAGTATAATAATTGCATTGTTTTGTTTTAGTGATGCATATACTTTGTTGTTCTCATTCTCAAATTGCTTTGCTTGTCGATCCATAGTCTTTTGACTCGTTAGTCATGCCTAATTTTGTTGCTTGTTTTGTTTTGTAGTTTCTAGCTTTCTCAGTGGTTGCCTTATGTAAAAATTGAACTCACTACCATGTTTTCACTGCATCGCTTCGATATATTTGGGAGCTGAAAAATTTGCACCATATAATACTTCTGCAACTATGCATTTTTTTTTTGTCAAACTTGTTCCTTCAAAGAGCTCAAAATTACATGAATGTTTTGGCTTTGGTATTGAATAAAGAAACATGGGAAGAACAATTCCCATTTCATCTTTTAGTATGTTATGAACTATAGCCACAATCACGTTTGACTCACTGGCTAGCAAATTTTGATGCTTCTTTGTTTCTATTGTAAGTGAACATTTTAGTTGAAATCTCCAAATGAGTAGTAGGGAAAGTCATCATCATAACCTTCATGAATTCTCCATACAACAAGCAGGGATGTGCTGAAGTTTGTATCATGCCTAGGATGTATCCAGCTTGGTTTGTCATTCCCACCAAATTTTAAATATAGATATGTGGCCACTGTTGTTGGACAGCTTCAACCAATCTTCCTACTGTACCAATATTTTTAGAAGCTTTCATGGGGAAATCTTCTAATTCATTCTTTTGGAAGTTAAGACCTATTGATGTTATAGTAGCTTCGGGAGATTTCTTTCTCCTTCGAATTTAAAAATAATATTAAATGCGGAGGCAGACATGATATTTAAACAATTTATTTATTTCTCAAAGCTGACTTGAGGAGAAGTCGCTTCATTTTGTGTAAAGTCGTCTCTTATGTGAAAGAGGTCGACTCTTCATGGAAAGGCATCTTGGTGTCTATATATTCAAGGCAATTCACTTCATTTGATATTCAATTAATTTTACTCAAGACAAGTTCGCACTTCAAAGGAGATCGATTATTCTTCTCAAGGCATACGCATTGCATCAAGGAGTTCTTTCTTCTACAGCAGATTATCTTATTGCTTAGTGCAGATCGATATTGTGTATATCTTGCATCTAAGAGAGGTGCTATATTCATTACATCTGACTGGCCTAGTGTTTGGCCAAGTTGTAAAGCAAATTGCTCTTTCATTCAATATATAAGTGATATATTTGTGGCTGGGTTTTTCTCCCTCGAGAAGGAGGGTTTTCCTAGGGTATCTTGCTGTGTTCATTGTTCTTGTGTTGTTATTCTGCTTATTTCATTTCTGATCCTAAAACTAACATGGTATCAGAGCGGGTTTAAGGGAAGTACTGATCAGATTTAAAGCAGAAATATATGGGAGCAATCTATGACCAAGTGATTTCAACAATGCGTTTCAAGAAGGGAATCTTTAGTTACGTCTGGAAGACAAGAAAGGGTGATTGTCTCAGCAATGGGAAGACCGGAAGCTTCTATAGAGATTGTTGCCTTCGATGCTGGAAGATGCATCCTGGGTGACTGTTTTGTCATGCTGAAAACTTTGGTCGGTTGAATTCTATTGGATACTATATCTGTGGAGACGAGATTTCACTGAGATATTATCTTGGATCTGAAAAATCGAACAATTTCTTATGTGATTTTTTTTAACGGCGACATCCATTTATAATTTTTGAGTAGAAAATCATGATTTTATATTGGTCGCCTGTATTTCTTGAAAAATGTTAACGGAGTTACTTAAGTAGCGATTTATTGAAGAGACGGCTAAAACACACTAGGCACAGGAATTGTGATCTCTTATCGGGACTGTTGGTTTTGTTTTTTTTCACTCGATGATGGTAAACTTCAATCGGGTTCTAAATGTTCTCCCAGCTATTGACGAATGTAATACTGGAGGTTATCGGGTGTTTTGCAAATCTACAGTAACATTTCCAGAAGTCGTGAGTTTTCCAGAAGGTGTGAGTTTGCTAATTGGTATGTGTTGCTAGTATCGATACCATCTGGAGATTTAAGAAGTCGACTTGATATTGCTGGGTAGCAGTGACACAATATAGAATTCATTTACATATCCTTTGGTCTCGAAAGAACTGTCTGTAACGTGATTTCTTTCCAGTCTTGGCCGTAACTGCTTGTATGTGGTTTGTTAAAATGCCGCCTGATTCGTAAATTGCTCCTTGGATGTCTAACATATCATTCAATGGTGTACCAACAATAAAGAGATAAGTATTTCATGTTTGAATAATGTTCATGAATTTTTTTTTTATGTGGGTATTAATTCATGCAATAGTGAATCATGTATGCTTCTAGCATTGGTATTTCTCTTCGGGATGGTTTAGTTCTATGAACTGTTTTTAAACACTCTAAAATGCTTTTAGGACAGATTGAGGAGCATAAGGATGATGAGAGTTTGCATTCAAGGGAGGAAGAGCTTGATGCATCCTTTGAGGAAGTCACGTAGGCTGAAGAATGGAGACACAACTTGTTGCCATGGGACTGAGTTGATGGCACATAACTGGAGACATCTCTTGAAGAGGAAGAACCTATTCAGGTTGTCATTGCGATCAATTTCTTTGAAGAGGAGGAATTAACTTTCAGAGGGAGTCTGACAAACCAATAGAGGCAACCTTGGACGAGGAGGTTAGGAGGTTAATGCAAGAACTTGGAGCTTCAGAGGAAGTCACATCATCATGAAGATTTTTTGTAATGTATATTTCTCTGTGACAGAGAAGTATGAGGTGAAAGCCCTTGTTAGTGTATATTTCTCTGTGACAGAGAAGTATGAGGTGAAAGCCCTTGTTAGTGTATATTTCTCTGTGACGGAGAAATATGAGGTGAAATCCCTTGTGTATATTTCTTTGAGACGGAGAAATATGAGGTGCGAGCCCTTGTTCATCTCTGAGACTGAGATGAGACGTCATGTTGAGAGACTCCATGACGACATCACGTTGAGAGACTCCGTGATGAATCCTTTGTACTTGTGTTTTTCCACACATGGGAGTAGCCATGGTGGACGTCATGTTGAGAGACTCCATGATGACATCACGTTGAGTGACTCCGTGATGGGCACTTGTGCACATGTTCCTTTCCACACATGGGAGTAGCCATGGTGGACGTCATGTTGAGTGACTCCATGACGATATCATTGTTGAGTGACTCCATGATGAACTCTTTTCCACAAATGGGTGTAGCCATTGTGGGTGTCATGTTGAGAGACTCCATGACATGAATATTTGGAAAGATATCTCCCTAGCTAAGAGGGAGTGTTGATGTTATAGTAGCGGTGGGAGATTTCTTTCTCCTTCGAATTTAAAAATAATATTAAATGCTGAGGCAGACATGATATTTAAACAATTTATTTATTTCTCAAAGCCGACTTGATGAGAAGTCGCATCATTTTGTGTAAAGTCGTCTCTTATGTGAAAGAGGTTGACTCTTCATGGAAAGGCATCTTGGTGTCTATATCATAGTAACGAGACTCAGACTCGGCTCGGACTCGGTTAGGGTGACTCGACTCGTGACTTGGGACTTGGCGCAGACTCAGCACATACTTGGCAAAAATGGAAAAAGTTAAAAAAACCCTAGAAATTTAGAGATTTTTAAGGATTTAAAACTTGTTTCAAGCACCCTTTATTGAATAAACCTTAAAGACACAATATCATTAAATAAAAGCAAATTTGATCACATACACAAATATACAACACAAATTGTAGTCGAGCTGCTGAAGGAAATAGCATACTTAGATATATAAAATTATAAATATAGTCAAATGTATACAAAACTCATGGAATATGAAATCCATGACATCAAATGTTCCATATAAATATGAAATATCAAAAAAATAGCTACAAGTCTATGGCTTAGTGGAGCCAGCATCCTTCCTACGAAGGCTTCTAAGGGTCCTCGATGATGTAGCAGCTGCAGCCATAGTCTCGGCCTGTGTCTCCATGCCACTCTCACCAACAACAACTGTGTCTTCTCGTGCTCTAGCCTCCTCCTTAGCCATGGCTACAACCTCAACCTCTCTCTGTGCCTGGTCCACCCAATCAAGGTCCTCGTCACTAAAGACTGCATCTGTAGCCTCAGTGATCCACTCAGACTGTGGATCAACCTCCTCTAGCCTGATCGGGGTGGAGTTGCGGTCAAAAATCTTCCTGTATCTGAGGCGAAGGTTGTAATGAACATACACCAAATCATTAATCCTCTCCACTGATAGTCTATTGCGCTTCTTGGAGTGTATGTGCTCAAACATACTCCAATTGCGCTCACAACCAGATGAATTGCATGGCTGACTCAATATATGAATGGCAACTTTTTGAAGGTTCGGTGTATCGGAACCAAACATATTCCACCAACTATCTGAAATGAGAAAAAGAAACAAAATCAATCTCATTTCCAACTTTAATTTTCAAGTTTCAAGTTTCAAATTCAACATTTAAATTTTAATAATAAATTATAATATAAAAAGATGAAAATTATGCCCTTAAATATATTTTTACCTGGCAGTAATGTCGTCCTACTCTCTTTGCACAATTGACGTGCAACGAAGTCTCCTTGTGCCTTAGTGAAGGCATCTATCTCGTGCACTATCTGTGTAGTAACAACAGGCAACATCCGCTCTATCGTCGAGTAGAGCCCACTAAGAATCTCTCTATCTGCACGTAGATCACGGCTGAAATGGAAGGCTGGATTTAGGAAACATGCGGCTGCATGGATGGGCCTATGATGTTGGTGGTGCCATCTTTGATCAATGATCTCCCAAATGGGACGATACTTATCCTCAACTCCACCATAGACGGATCTAATGGCCTCTTTGGCCCTATCCATGCCCTCATATATGTAGCCCATTGCGGGCTTCTCCCCATCAACAACTCGTAGGAGAACTACCAAGGGCTCGACAAACTGCAAAGTGCAAACATTGTGAAACATTAACTTAAGTGTGAAGTTGTGAACGAAAATAAACAAATAAAAGTAAAATATGAATAAAAATTAAAAGTAAAACATAATGAAGAATTAAATTTTACCTTCACAATCTCCTCCACTGGTGTCCAAAACCCTAGCTCATAAAAAATGCAATCAGCCACAACAATCCCTGCAGTGCTTGTAGCATAGGATGAGGAAGACCACTTCTCACCAACAAACATGCGTCTTAAAGCTGCCCTTGACCGAATCAAGGATTGCAATGTGATAAAATTAGTTGCAAACCTAGTGATGCCAGGACGAGCCAACTCCCTCAACCCCGTGTATTGCCTCATAAGGTTAAGCACCCATGTGTGATTGTATACAAATTTGCAAATGTTTTTTGCAGAATCCACACATGTTTTGATCCATGGGAGCTTCCCAAGATCCTCCAATATGAGGTCAATGCAATGGGCGGCACATGAAGTCCAGAATATAGTAGGGTGCCTGTCCATCAATAATCTACCAGCAGCAACATAATTTGCTGCATTATCTGTCACCACTTGAACTACATTCTCTTCTCCCACCTCAGCTATCACCTCCTCTATAACCTCACAAAGGTATGTGGCATTTTTGATTTGGGTGGAAGCATTAATGGATTTGATGAAGACGGTGTGACCTAAAAAAATAAGCAAAAGTTAAAACCAATTATTCAATAAATTAAAAAACATAAATCAGCCATATTAAATTATTAATCACTAAATCAAATTCAAATTTCAAATTATTCAATGCATTGAGAGAAGTACAATTACCTCCAGAGGAAACTAGAAAATTCAGCAGCGTCCTATTTCTCCTATCGGTCCAACCATCAGTCATGATGGTGCAACCCGACCTCATCCACTGCAAGCGCTGCTCCTCTAATTGTGCTTTTACATCTGCCACCTTTTGAGTCAAAAGTGGGCCCTTTAATTCATCTTCAGTAGGGGCTTTGAACCCCACCCCACATATTGTTATGGCATCAACCATGTTTTGCCAAAAAGGGGACCTAAAACATGTCATAAATAAATTAATAAGTTACTTAGATAAGTATTGTAAATGTAAAATCAAAAGTTTTAAGTTTTTAACTTTAAATTTGAATTCGATAATGACATATACATCTAGATTCTAAAATTTAAATATAAATTTTAAAATAATTAAACAAAAAAGAATTACCTGGCTACATGGAAGGGAATGGTGCAATAGTACTAGAAGTTTGCAATTGTTTCTTTGCTGCATCATGTACGTCCTTGTTCCAACCCGTGCTCTCAAGCGACGGTTGGGAACCAGGAGTAGTGCGTGGTACAAAATATGAGTCCACCCTAGATTTACGAACTCTAGGGCCAATGCTAACACTCCCACTACCACTAGCAGTAGCAGCGCCAACAACACTAGGAGTAGTACTAGTAGTAGTAGTACACATAGATGGTGCGGTAGCAGAAGCACTAGCACTAGGACGGTATGGAGGCATGGAAGAAGCATCTCCAACAACACCAAGTCCCTGTGGCTGTCCAACTCTCACCAACTCCTCCCTCTGCCTTTTTTTCACTTCTTTTTGCAATTCGAATGTTTCTAATTGCACCTGCACTTCACGAACAGCTTCAGGAGGTGCTAGTGTGCAGCCCACTGCATCATGGACGGGTATGCGGGCTATATGATATTTCAATTTGTTTATTCCTCCATGATATATTGTTTTGCAATATTTACATTTTGCCTCTCCTTTTTTCATTCCGGCAAATATTTCAGCATGCTTCCAAGTAGGGTCTTTTCTGCCTGGGGTTTCACTTTGAGACATTGTGAAAATATGGTTTGATTTGCAAATGAAAGTGGTTGCAATAACAAGTAGGGTTTCTAAAATTATTTAAGTTGCAAGTAGGGTTTGTAAAAAAAAAAATGCAAACTCAAAAAAACAATGATTTTACAAATTACAATGAATTTTTTGTTTAAAAAACACAAAAAAACCAATTAAAATCAAACTTACCTCTTAAATCTAGCTTGGAATGCAATGCAAACTCCTCCCAATTGCTAGTAATGAGCTAGAGATGCACCTCTTTGCTGGTATGAAACTTCCCAAATGATTTGACAGCCTGGATTTGTCTTTAACAGTTTGCTGGTTGCCCTACAATGATCTCTTCTTTTTCTTCACAACTCTCTCTTCCCCTCCTATTTTGCCAAATGAATGAAATGAGGTTGCTTTTAGGGCTAAGGAGATAATATAAGTAAAAATAAATATTAAAAACTTTATGTTTTGTTTTTTTTATTGGCCTTGGCTGCGCCAGCCGCATCCAAGGCTCGGGACTCTCTTGGATGCAGTGCATCCGGCGAGTCCGGCCAGGACGTGGGCGGACTCAGCTGCGTCCGTGTCCGAGCTCCCAGGACACGGCCAGGGGTGCTCGGCTCGGGACTCGCCGAGTCCGAGCGAGTCTCATTTCTTTGGTCTATATATTCAAGGCAATTCACTTCATTTGATATTCAATTAATTTTACTCAAGACAAGTTCGCACTTGAAAGGAGATCGATTATTCTTCACAAGGCATACGCATTGCATCAAGGAGTTCGTTCTTCTACAGCAGATTATCTTATTGCTTAGTGCAGATCGATATTGTGTATATCTCGCATCTAAGAGAGGTGCTATATTCATTACATCTGACTGGCCTAGTGTTTGGCCAAGTTGTAAAGCAAATTGCTCTTTCATTCAATACATAGGTGATATATTTGTGGCTGGGTTTTTCTCCCTCGAGAAGGAGGGTTTTCCCAGGGTATCTTGCTGTGTTCATTGTTCTTGTGTTGTTATTCTGCATATTTCATTTCTGATCCTAAAACTAACAAGACCCTTGATTGCTTTGAAATCATTTTGAAATTTCTAAAATCTTAACCCATTAGCAATCAGCTGAAAATGTAACTGAAATTTGATCAATACGTAACTGTACCTTTATTTGTTTGTAGCTGCAAGCTTCTTTATGTTGCTGAAATTTGACTTACAAATTGGAGCTGTATCACTTTAGGAGGATTTATCTTTGAGTAGCATGCATCATAAACACAGACTTGATATGTACTTATCAACAAGCATTCAAAACTTTCATTTATACCAGTTCATACAATTTTTGTGTAGGGTTTTTTCATCATGTTAGCTTGCTGCTTGTTGCCATTGCCCATCTTTGTTCTGCTTCTATTTTTTTGAGCATCATAGATTATTTTTTATCTTTTGCTGAAACTGATCAGCTGTAACAGTATTCTTGCAACTGGTCTCATCCCTGACGTGAAATCCATAATCTCTACTGTATTCAACTTGGCCTCTCATCACCACCTTAGCCTCCTTGTGGCATCAACCACCCTTTTGCATGGTCATCCTTGTGTGAATTTTTCGATAAGCCTCTAAAATTTGGCAGCAGTCCTTTTAGCAAGGTTTTATAATTTGGCAACAGGTTTAGTAGATCCACCATTTTGGTAGTGATTTTTGGTATCCCACAATGTTAATTGCTTCTCCAAACTTGTTGGCATGATTGGTGGAAATATAAAATTTGGTAGTCCCTCTAAATCCAGCAACAATCTACATTTATCTGGTTGTCTGCTAAGTTTAGCAGTAATTTTGGTAGAATTGGTTTTTAGTTATGACTATTAAATATTTCAAAAAAAATGGTTTTCTCATAAATTTTCTTGCACAATCTTACTTTTCTGAACTTTTAGGCCTCGTAAGTTTCACAAATGGACTCGGATTTGGGTCCCTTTTCTTGAAAGTAGATGTTTTTCTGAGCACTACATATTGGTGCAGTTCTCACATTGGACATTGTGAAAGTCTAAATAATCAGCTTTATGCATTATAATCACACTAAGATAAAGTGCCAAAACTTTGTAAATTGCTTGGGGCGTTTTATGTATTGGCCATTTTGCACACCATGAACAGAAATAAAGTTCCATTTTGCGGGGGAGGGAGTTGCTCCTGTGATTTTATATTGCTTTTGTTGGTTTGAGGGGGAGGGAGTTGCTCTTGTGGTTATATATTGCTTTTGTTGGTTTGGTCTATTGTGTGACCAATTTGAGGAATTAACGACGTGTACTAAAAAAAATCCACTTGTAGTCAGATTTGATAGACAAAACTACAAGTCTTGTGGAGACGAACTCTTGAGGCATTTTAGATGGGTCAAACTCTTACCTATTCTTTATTTGTTGGCTCTTGACCCCACTTATTTTTGGCAAAAAAATGTATTTAAAGATCAAGCTAAACATGTCTTAGGATTAATTATATGAATTTTTGGTAGAAATTTGTATTGAAGGATCAAACTAATTAGGTCTTAGGATTAATAATGTGTGATGTTGATATTGACATTATGATGGACACCACTCATATTCAGTGCCTTCGTGACCTTTGGACCATAATCTTGGAGATGTATGGAGACTCTAATGAATTTCCATATCTAGATGATTCTGTTATGGATAGTCTTATACCTCTTGTTGAGTTCTGACCATATCATTGTGATATAGTTGCTGTGCTTGATGGATGGAAAGAATCAAGATGACATAGACTTTTCTTGATACTCAAGATTTCAGTTGATTGTGAGGCTGCTAAGTATTCTTCTACACCAGCATTGACAAATTTGATTGACACATCTGTGGATGAGTAGTGTAGTTTGATGACTTGCACTAAGATTCCATCACCATCTCTTGCTTTCACTAAATTTAGCATTGCTTCTCATGGGGCTTCTAGTGACTTAGTTCAATAGGTCCATCATTGTTTTCCAGAGGTAGTTCATTGGGACAAGTATAGGACACCATGAAAGATAGTTACTTCCTCTTTGATGATAGTTCCATAGTAGTTGTTGTCCCTTCATCTTTGGCACCTATGCTACTGCAATTTCTACTGTGCTTGTAATTGTCACCATATTTAGTTAGGCCTAAACACTTGATTCAATCTTGTAGAAACCCTAGTTTCCCCTATTCTCCGAATCTGACTGTCTTTCTGATCTTTTTGAAGGTTTTTGGTTTTTTGCTTGTTTTTGTGTTTTTGATGCAATAAATGAAAAGGTACGATTTTGCAAATAATTGAAATAAATTCAATAAAAATTTAATAACTCTGATATTGATGGGAAATGGATGCCAGTGCTCTTTATTACTTCTTTCAGAATGATTACAAAAATACCCAGTTACATGCAAAGATAAAAAAGGCAATGATTTTATTAAAAACCTGATTTTTTCTGTAGCTGCAATTAATGAAGGCTGAGAATGGTACGGCTGCAAAGATGAAGCCCTTTCTCCCCTGCCAGTCGCCAGACAAAGGTTCTCTGAATATTTGCGCCCCTCAAGGTAAAGTCGGAAGATGGAAACTGAAGGCGTTTTTCCTCTGGAGACAAAGTACGGCTCTCTTCAACAGTACGGCCAAGTACAACAGTACGGCCTGTCTAAAACAGCAGCAATAAATAAGAAGTCCTTCCTCCTGTCTTCAATGCCAAATCTCTGATGATATGATGCGCCTATGTGAAAGAATGTATTCTGAATAAATGGATATGCTGAAGCTCTGTAAAAATAAATGATCTCTGAAGCTCTGTGATTTCCTCTGCCTGAAGAAACCTCTGCTGCAATAAATCAAGTGTTATTTCACACTCTCTGAATTGCTTCCAGTGGAGATGGCTCGTTCCCCAAGGAATTCGAACTTGAAACCCTAAAGTCTCTTGCTCAGATCAATTTGATCAGTTTCTCAAAATCAATAATCTCATAATGGCTCAAAACCCAAGGCAAATCCTCTAATATGCTGAAAAGTGCGATTTCCTTAAAGATAGGGTTTTATTAAAATATTGACTTTTAATTCTTTTATTATTTCAATAGTCTCAGTCAAATATTTTAATATTATTTTAAATGTCCATTTGGCCCCTTCTGATGATGGCGCACCCCTCAAGAAGAATCACTTAAGTTATAATATAACATTATAACTTTATATTATAATCATTAAATAATTAATATTTAATCAATAAAATTAAATATTAATATCTTCCTCGTTACTCATCCAATT
>VDFB02266946.1:0-28199 GCA_007258455.2 Sequoia sempervirens
GTGCTCTTGAAGGAGCCATTCTTTGCCTTGTGGGGGTAACAAAACATAGAGTCTCAGATGCATCTCAGGGTTTCCACACCTAAACAGATGCTCCTTTTTATTGGGATCCATCAACCACATTGCACAAGCGAATTGAGAGTCTCCATCATTTTGGCATTTGTCTAACTCTTCGTAAATTGCGTCAATCATGGTCTCATAAATGGGATTGGATTTGGAATTCCTGGGCAAATATGAAACATCTGCCCAGCCTTTTGCTGCTAGAAAGTCTTTAGCTTTTGCCCATTCTGAATAAGGCTGATTGTAAGGAGTTCTCTCCCTGGTTTTTTCGTAGGCTTTGTAGACATTTTTCCAGAACTCATCGTGTTTGTCTTGTACATAGTTGCATGAAATTTTATAGCCAAGATAATAGAATTGAAACATCTTGCCTGATTGTGCAACACTGCCGGAAACCTTGGAAAAAATTTACAGAATGATGGTGAATAATTTTTTCTTGTTTTGGTGGGATGTTCAGTGGAGAAGAATATTAATGGCTTTATAGCGATGGCCTCTGGATGATTATGTCTGGTCGGCTGGTTTAGTTGAGTGAGTCAAATACAGCTCGATTCAGGGAATATCATGAACTCTCTATTCGTAGAATATTTCTTTATTTTTGACATTATTGATTAAAAATTGAAAATAAAAATTTAAATCAATTTATTTAAAATTAAGTTAGTTTTGGTGCTTTATGGGTTAGTAGAGTTAATTCTAGCAGTTTCTTAATTTGATTGGCTAAATGATTATTTATTTTTTGGATTGAAATTTAATGGTGCCTCTAAAGGCAATCTCAAAAAATTAAGGATGAGGTGCATTATTAGAGATGACCTTGGAAATCTGGTTAGGTGATTTTGTATAGATCCAAGAGCATTTGGGTGGCCTGTGTAGAGCCAATAGTGGAAAATATCATAAATCGAATTTTTGGTATTTTTAACATTTTTGTAAATCATATTTTTGGAGGCTTTTAGAGCAAAATTTGGCTTAAGGACTTCCATCAATTCCTTGAAATGGATTGTTGAAGGCATACTTTTCAAGGAACTCAAACTAGATCTCTTGGAGATCTTTCCAAGTGTATAAAGAAGTCCAATTTTTTCCCAATGACCTATGAGTTATGACCCCACCAAGTTGAGGTACCAAATCACATGTTTTTTGTTTTTTGTTTTGTTAGTCATTTATCCACATCTAGTTGTTCATTTTGAATTCCAAGATATGTGGCAATTGTTGATATTCTATACAAATGTGTAAACTTTCAAATTTGAAGATAATGAAGTTTTGTATTGGCATACATCTCTTTACGAGTTTGTAATTATGTGTTCTTTGCTTGATCTTTACAATTCTACAAGTCTAATGTTTGGTATTGTCCACCAAATTCTTAATTTAGATCACTAGGACAAAAAAATAAGTAGAGACACAAGCATTAGTTATGGACGTACAAGTTGAAAATGGTATCAAGAAATTAATTATAAAAGGAGATTCAATGATGATTTAAGGTCATCTGAAATCATGTTTCAATTAATTGGAAGATAAAAAATATTTTGCATTTAGTTGTGTCCTTCATAGGAATACTTAATTCCTTCTTGGAGAACCAAATGTTATTATAGTGAAGTAAATTGAGCTATCAATTTTCTTGCTAATTCTTTTATAAACTTTGATGAGGATAACATTATTGACAATTGTTAGGAAAAGTATGCACAAACCCCTTTGCAATTAAACCACATTAAAAATAATTATTAAGCATTGCAAGCATTTGCACACTAATCTTTCAAGGAGATTAAAACACAGTAATTAGATCTATGAAAAAATAGTAGCATTTTGGCATGCAAATAACCCTTAAAAATATTTAGAGAGATAAAATAAAAATGAGCTACAAACATCAATTATGTCTTTGTTGGATTAGTTAAAAAATAAAAAACAAAAAGCTTTGGAAACCTGAGAAAAAACTATACAAGGATGGTAGTGCATGTGTGAGAGAGGGCATAGAAGGGAATGCGACTTGCATTAGTAGGAGCCCCTGAATGGAGGGCTATCAGGTTCTTTTCACCCCATCGGTACTCTCCTAGTACCCTTTCTTAATATCCTTGGCTAGCTTTGGATGGGATATTCATTGCATTTTGTGTTTTATTTTGTTAACACCATTAAATAGCGTTACCCAGGGATGCATCCTCGGGTCTAAATCCCCCCATCCCCATCCCATAAATGTCCTGGGGACAGGAAACGACAACAATGTACCATGCTTTTTTTATTTTGATTTTCATATCGTAATTGAAAAAAAAACCATACTAGCAATGAATTCCTAACACAAATGTCATATGCTAATTTTCTATAATGTATATATGCATGCTTTGTCCATGTTTTCATATGAATATTTAAAGTTTCCTGATACATTTTGAATATTTTTATATTTTATATAGTTGTCCCCCCCGTCGCTAAATTTGGTATGAAAAATTGGAAACTTGGGGACTCGTTCCACCATCCCCTACTATCCTCGTCTCAGAAACTTGGGGTAACATTGCCATTAAATGATATTGTTTTGGGGATCTGTGCCACATCCATTTTTCAAATCTTAAAACCATTTTGTTGAACATTCCTCCAAAATAATGGAGGGTGGGTGGATAGGGGGTAAGTGCGGGCAAGCCCCCAATAAACTTGATAGTGCCAAGAATGCCTTTGTTAATAGAAAAGAGAAATTGTTTCGTGACATTCTCATTGGGGCTGCAATGGACACTCCAAAGGAGGCCGAGTTCAATCAAGTTAACAAAGGAGAATGCTATGAAGAGAGGTAGGGTGATGGAGGAAAAGGTAAGTACTCCCCTCTCGACCCTTGGAAAATTTTAATCTCCCCCAACACAAAAATGTTGGGTACTATTAATAGTGAAGAAAATAGGTTAAAAAGTGATAGTATATTGTAAACAAGTTACATCAAGAAGAATTTTGGATGAGTGGTTTCAAAAAATTTGGCAAAAAAACTAGGATTTTATTTTTCATTATGTGGAATGATATATAAAAGACTTTTCCTAGTTTTCTTCAAAGACAATATTATCCAAAAAAATATTTTGACTAGACAGTATTGGACTATAGGAAATGTTATCTTTAGGGCCATATCATGGTCCCCAAAATTAATTAAATAAGTTCTTTCCCTCTCATATCTGAGATGGGTGGCTGTGAAAAATTACTCCACCCCAATTGTGGAGCTTCTTGTCATAATTGTTTGCTCAAATGGGAAAAGTATTGAGAATGGAACAAACCAATACCACTATTTTATGTATGGACACAAGGATGTTAATTTTGCGAATACCTGAGATTGACATTCTAAAAGAAATTAATATTGAAATAAGTGAAACATTGTTTACTTGTGGAATTGAGATCCTCAATGGCCTTAATGCTTCTTTCCTTTGCAAAAAAGAAGACCATCAAAGGAGAAACTGCCCCATAATAAAAAAGATCAGTGAGAGCCCTAGAGTCACACAAAAAGTCCCTAATAATGGAGGTCAAAATACCCTTATTGAGAATAATCTGGCTCCTAATAATACAAGAAAGAATAATGAAATCTTGATTGGTGAAAACCCTAATGGTAAAAAATGGAAAGAAAAATAAAAGAGAACAATTGTGGTAGGTTAGACCTTAACCTATAAGCAAAGTGTGATCAAACCTCTATGCATAAAGAGAATAATTTTGATCTCAGAGAGGGTGGGGATATAGCCTCTTTGTTGAAACATGTTTCCATTACACCAAAAGATCAACCTATTAACGCCTAATACAAATGCCAGATATAAAGAAAATCCACGAGAGGCAGTTAGTCCATGTCTCGAATCCGAAGGGAGATGCTAATGATAATTAGTCCAACAATCCCCCTCTCAGCATCACCTGAGGGGATTTGAACCCATGACTGTGGCTCTGATACTATTTGTTGGAACACGTTTGCCATTGGACCAAAATATTGACCTATTAACGCCTAATACAAACACTACAGATAAATAGATCCACGGGAGGCAGTTAGTCCAAGTCTCAAATTTGAAGGGAGATGCTAACGATTAGTCCAACACTCTTCTTCTCCCAAAAATGAAATTAAAACTAATGGGATGAGCCCTAATAAGCATTCAGGTGCTGGGTATCCAAAAAATGATTTTGTTTATGTAAATTTAACTAACGCCCCCCTCAAACTAGTAGTGGGGGAAAAAAGCAAAAAAAATAGTATTAGGTGAAATTAGGAAAATAATTCCAAAGGAAAAATTGGAAAATAGAAATGGGCAAAACAAAATGGGGGGAGTAGTTCATCCTCCTTAATGGTGAATGAGAAGTATAAGCTTAATGCTGCTATTAATTCCAAAAGTGACTACATTGGTGAACCTATCAACCCTGTAGTTAAAAGGAGGTATAAAGTCCTCTGTGAAAAAGACCCAATTATAAGGGAGGGCGAAAAAGTTCTTAATCCTAAGGGAGAACTTGGAACTAAAGTAATAGAGAGAAAAAATGAAGAAAATAGTATCTTGATTGAATCATCCAATGATAAGTAGGGACATGTCTACAATGCTTAGGTTCTTGCATTGGGCATGGAAAACCATAAAAAGTTCAATGAAAGTCATCCAAATAATGGAAAAACTAAAAGTTTTGAAATGGGGATGTCATGTAATGAAACTAACCCCAATAATGAAGGATATCCAAAATAAAAAGGATTCAAGGTTGATATTCCTAATACTAATTTGATTGTTTTTTCCAAGGAAAAAATTGAGCAAGTCTACAACCCCCGAGGGAGTGGACATAAACAATTAGGAGAGCAATATGATAAATTTCCAAGGTATAGATTGGTAACAATAATGAATTTTGCACACCCAATTTTTTCCCTTTAGCGCCTTCCTCTGGAAAACTCAATACCATCGAAAGGTCTTTGAATTCAAGTGAGGACTAACAAGGAAGAGAATAAACTAGTGATAATAAGGATGTATCTAATAAAGTACTATAAGTAGAAATCAAAACTCTTAACTTTTTAAAAGAAAATAAGAATTTAAAAGGGGAACAATTATTAGACCAAGGAAATTTGTCTAGTAGTAATAAAAAAAAAAAGACTTGCAATCATTAAATAGGATAAGTTGCCAAGGCATAAATATTGGTAACAATGGTGAAATTTGCTCACCTAATTTTTTCCCTTTAGTACCTTCCTTTGACAATCCCAATACCATCAAATCAACTCCAAATTCAATTGAGGATTGGAAATGAAGAGAAAAAAACAGTGGTGATAAGGATGTGTCTAATAAAGGACTGTTAGTAGAGAGAAAAACTATTAACTTAATAAAAGAAAAGAATGATTTAAAAGGGGAACATTTTGTAGACCGAGAAAATTTGTCTAGTAGTAATAAAAAAGAGAGAGCAAACTTGCATCACTGAATAGGATAAGATGCCAAGGCATAGACATTGGTGACAATGATGGATTCTTCTCACCCAATTTTTGCTCTTTAGTGCCTTCCTTTGGCAATCCCAAGACCTTCAAATTGAATCTAAATTCAATTAAGGATTGACAAGGAAGAGGAAAAACCAATGGTAATAAGGAGGTCTCTAATAAAGGACTGTTAATAGAGAGAAAAACTATTAACTTAATAAAAGCAAAGCAAAATTTAAAAGGGGAACAATTAAATTAGACCTAGGATATTTATCTATTAGTGTTAAAGAAGATAAATCATGGTTAAAATCATTGGCCAATCTTAAGTCCCCTGTGATGCAAGAAAGTGAAATAGATAGGGTGGAGGTTGAGGAAAACCAAGTAGAAGAAATAAGTAATGGTAACTCGATAGTTGAAATAGGAAGCCTGCCCAATATGGAATGTGGTGAAATGTTTGTTGTCTCCAGTCCCAAGGAAAAATCACTCAATTTTGAAGATAATTCTCAATTAGTTGAAAGTGATCATCCTTCAATAGAGGGGTGGATTAGAATTAACAAAAAGAAAATAAGCCAAATAAGTAATGATGGGGTCAAAATGGCTCTAAAGAAATTAGACAAAGAAGATAAAATCCCTAAATGCTTTGAGGAATTCCAAAAAGTGATGCTCAAATTTAATGAAAATGGAAATTAATTTTATAAGTTGGAATATTAGGGGACTAGAGTCCCTTGATAGAAACTATGTGATTAGAAGATATTTAAACCAAATTTATAACAAGGATGTGGTATTCGTGCATGAGTTAAAATCTATAAAATTTACCTTAGAAACCAATCTTAGATTCATTTGGAAAGATGCCAAGCATTTCCACATTGCTCATGACAAAGACAGAGGGGGTACTGCCATCTTGGTTTCAAATAGATGGACATCATATGCCATTGATTATAGAACCTCCCCTTGCAATAGGGAAATCTAGATTGTTATTGAAAAGGACAAAAGGAATTTTGGACATTTCTCTATATATGCTCCCAATGATCACTGGGAGAGAATTGAACTTTGGAAATGGTTATATAGACTACCTGATATCCCTTGGATTGTAGGAGGTGAATTTAATATGGTTGAAAATAGGGAGGACACATATAGAGGAAATGGAATGGAATGGAAAGGTAATGAAAACTTCTATAGTTGGTTCAAAATGAAAGATAAGCTTAACCTCTTTGATCCTCTTGAAGGAGATAGGAGAGGAAATCAATACATTTGGTTTACTTGGTGCAACTACCAAAAAGGAAATAGAATGATTTATTGTACATTAGATAGATTTTATGTAAACATAGAGTTTTTAGCTTTGATCAAGTCCATAAAGGTTGTAGAATCAAGGTCACACCCTCTTCCTTATCTGATCATCATCTTATCTCTTCCAAAATTCAATTAGATAAAGAAAGAACTTAGGTCATTGAAAAACAAAACAAATTCATACTTAACACCAACCTTCTAAAAGATGAAGGTTCTAATGCAACAATGGTTACACTTAGAGATATGGTTGTTAAAAGATAAATCTACCTCTGAAAGGTGGGCAATCAATGTCAAAAGCTGGACAAATATTTATCAAACTATTGGAAAAAAAGAGCAATGGACAATAGGAGTTCATAAAAAATTACAAGTTAGTCTTGTTAAATTGGAAAAGGAATTACAAAAAAACCTCCAAAACTTAGGGTTGAATGAGGAATTAACAACAGCTAAAAGTAAATTGAGAAATCTACAAGAAAAATGATTCAGGGCTTAAAAATTAGATCCAAAACGAACTGCTTGTACAATGGGGATAAGGGCACTAGATTTTTCTTTAGATACGTAAAATATAAAATTACCAGGAAGCAAGCAGACCATTTATGTGATAGTAACCAATTGATAAGTGATCTTGAGGAGATTAAAAAGGTTTTTCAATTTTTTTATAAGACTCTATTCTCAACTGAAGGAAATAATCCACAATGTCAAAGTGCTAAAAACTAATACAAAAACTTAATCCTTAGGAAGATAAATAAGGAGATTGCGTAAAATCTTAATAGGAAAATATTGAGAGAATAAATCATAAAGGCTATTCAAAATCTAAATAATGACGAGTGTAGTCACCCAAAAAAATATTTAATTAAATAAATACTTGTTATTTATTTAATTTAACCTATCTCCCTTATCCTAATATTTAATTAAATAAATATTTGTTATTTATTTAATTAATCTCCTTATCATCCTTTATCCACCACCTTTAATTAAATAAATCCACATTTATTTAATTAAATTTAACCCTTTTTCTACAATCCTCTAAAATCCCCTAACCTTTCTTAGGTTAAGTAATCCTTGATTAATTAACCTTATCGACTTCCTAACCCTCATTATTCCACTCTCCAACTTTTAACTCCACCCAAGTTAATAAACCCTTAGTTTATTAACTCAACCTATCATCGATAATCAATTAATCCATGATTAGTTGATCTAACCCTCATCCCCAATCATCATTATGATTATTTCTTAATTTTAAATTCCTATATCTCACCTACCCCCACTAACTTCTTACACAAGCCACCCTATGAGCCACCCTACCTCTTACACAAGTATAATGCCTCTCTTCCCAATGTGTGCTCACACACCTTCCCAGTGTCAGAAGAATGAAGAATAACATCTCATTATGCAACTTTTATGTTGTCATTGATGTCACCATGTTACATGAGTTGTAAAGCTTGATCTAGTATTTAGAACCGGTATGCAGAAACAATTATTATCCTTTGGTATTTTGGTCCACAATATTCCACTGATGAATATCACTCCTTGCAATTTTGGGAAATGGTCTTTGGATGTTAGAAGTTTGTATATTCAAAATTTCATGTTCACAGGTGCTCGTATGTGCGAGTTGGCATCACTCAGTTGTTGTATTTTGTTACTAGCTCTATCATTGGATGACTTAATCAATAGCTAATGTTATAATGAATTAATTTTGTGTTGTGGATGTATTTGTGACCTATGGGCTAATGCAAGAAGTTGGGTACACAAAACTCAAAAAGTGGAAGTGTTTTTGCTGTTTTTTAGAATTTGTTACACTTGGCCTAAAAATTTGAGGCACTTACACAATGAATCTTAAAAAAAATCAGTAATATGGAATTTATCATTTTGAATCTAGTTTCCAAATATGTAAATTATTCAAATGCTTAGATTATAGAAATTTAATTTTGATAGGGATCTATAAAACCACTTTTTAAAAGTCATCTTTTTACCATACCAAGCACGTGTACATACAAAACTTTTTGACCCAAATACAAGTATTTTTCTAATTCCTTTTGGAAAAAGAGAGCTAACATCATGAAGATTGATATGGATTTTTTTTTATAATTTTTTGTTGAATATATTTTTTTAATTAATTTTTTATTAGCCTTAATTGTTGTTTTTAAAAATCAACGTGTACGGACAACATAATTGGACCTAAACTAAACATTTTTTTAATATTTTTTCATTGTGTAGAGAATTGTCTAAAGTTTAATACCATATTTTTTTTTACAAGAAACTTAACCAAAAAAAAGTTATTAAAAAACAAAAAAAGCATGATATTTCAAGTTTAAGGACTAGTTTTCTTAGAAATTAACTCAAAAATAACAAACATAATCCAATCTTAATAAAAATTATATATTTAAAAAGTAGACACCATTTTATCTAATGGGATTTAATTTTATAGATTGATTCAAAAAAAAAGTTCATTAGCCATATTGCCAAAGTTGGACATTCTTCTTCAATTTGCCTTAGTTTTTTAGTTGCAGGTCAAACGCTAAGGCTTAGATTGCCAAGCCTTTCCCAAGCCTAAAACCAAGGTTGCATGTGGGTTGGGAATTCAATTTTTAAATAATGTATACATGTTTTTAAAAAATGCATACGCAAAACAAAACACTTGCGATCTTTATTTTCTTGATTATTTAAATTTTTTTTTTTAGAAACGTGTATGTGTTTTAAAATGTGTACCCATTTTGTGTTACAAAATGCGTACGTGTTTTGCATTACAAAATGCATACGCATTTCTAAACGGTATTTAATTTTTTAAATAAATGACTTGTATGTGTTATAAAATGCATACTTGTTTTATAGTGCATACACGTTTTTTTAGGCTCAGGTACCCGAACCATAATGCATATGCATTTTTTTAATAATGCATACACATTTTTTGCAAGATTTTTTTTGGCTGAAACTTCCCCTCTTCGTGTACCCAACTTCTTCCTTTTACCCCTATCTTACGTCCATGCCGACATATTGTAGCGTACTACATGCTTGAATTGTTTTTGGAAATTTTTTGTACAAGCTTGAAGTCGACAGTTAATCTTTTTGGTAAATAAGGGTTGCATCTAATTAGGCCGACCTAATTGATGCTTGTGGATGAGTCATATATATTGGACAATTTTGAGATTGATGGTGTGTAAGGGAAAGATAAGTATGCAAAGATGAATCTGCTAGTATGCAAGTTTATCAAAAGAAGTGTGTAAAGTCAATTTACTAATCATCAAAGGAACTAAATCAACACTTGTTGGGTGTAAATTTATTAGTTCATATTCTAGTTGTAAGCCATTTCTCTATTGTATCTTTGTAGACAATGAGCCTCTGATTTTGGACAGTGAGTCATGTTAGTGAGCCACCCTTTATAATATCTTATAACTGGTTATTTTATATTGTGAGCTAATCCTCACCATGGTTTTTCCCATTTTGGGTTTTCCACATAAAAATCCCGGTGTTCATGTGGTGTGTGCTTTTATGTTATGCTAATGCTCTTGCTCATTCTTACTGTTATATGCATTCAAGTGTTTGGATGGTTTATGTTCAATAATTTTAAGTAGATATTGATTCACCCCCCCTCTTAGTATCTTGGGTGTTCAACACCCATTTCACTCCTTTCAATCTTGTGACACTTGTCACAAGGCTAATCAATCCCCATCCTTGATCCAAACCTCACATTCTCAATCAATCTTAACCCTCCATTAGCCACTCAATCCTAGCCATTGATTCATCTCACCAAAATTCTATATAAGGATGCCTTGGCTCTCATTCTTCATAACAAAACATTCTCCATATCCATATGTTTTCCAAATCCCCATCAAATCCATTTATATCCATAGCATCATCATACTAAAATTGTGAGCAACCACATCCCTTCAATCATTGGAGCAAATCTATAAGACAAGGGTGCATCTTGTGAGCTCAATCCATGAAGAGGAAGGAGCAATGCAGGTATAACTTATTTGTATTTATTTCTTTTGCATTTTCTATCATTTACCTTCTTATTCATCTTTCCCATCTTCATTTTGGCACACTCAGTAGCTTTCCACCCCTTTTTTCTAACGCTTTATCAAGTTTTTGTACGTTTTAAAGTTCTAGGTGCCATTTTTGGGTAAATACTACAAAGTAGTGCCTAAGTGTAGACTTGTGGCACCTAAGTGCAAACTTGTGGTGCCTAGGTTCAAAGTTGTGGCACCTGTGTAACTTAGAACCATGCCTTTGTTTTCTAGCACTTCTTTCATCAATCTGACCTGGATCTAGGGTTTATTTGGATTCTAATATCTTGTTTTGTAGGTCTTCAATATCCTAACACCTTTTTTTAGGTTCATCCATCATTTTCATGCTTAAAATAGGTGTTTTTCAAGTTTTGTGAGACTAGGTTTTCATACAAGCATTCTAGGTCGCCTAGGATCTTCTTCATTTCAAGCTCATTTCCATTACATTTGGGGGCACATTTTTATTAAATATTCATGTTTTTAGGTGCCCCATATGTTCATCTATCCATTTCCCCATTTTGTAAAAATATCCCTTTGAATGATGCCTCTATTTTAACAAAAGTGCAACTTTATTTGCAAAAATGGCACCTAGGTTTTAGGATGCATCTTTAAGTCTTCTTTTAGTTGTTCTTTGCATCTAATCTCTGTTTTTGGATACTAATGCATGTTGCAAGTCTCTAATGCTCATATAATGCACAAATCATCACTTATCTATGCTTATATTCATGCTAACAATATTTTTTTATCATCTTATCATCTAACCCCTTTGTGGTGCAACTTAAAATCAATTGTCAAAGGAAAAATCATCAAACTATTAACAATTTCTTGTAGATGTTTTTGTCCAAGGCTTTCTTTTTTTCCACTAATCTAGGAACATTTCATTTCTTAAGGTTAATGAACTTTTTTTTGATGTGTCTTTGAGTGAGTGGTGTGTATGCTCTACTATCATACCTAGTGTGATCTTGAGGATCAAAAACATCACTTACTATTTTTCTTTTTCTTTTCATCCCAAGGAACCCAATGTGCACATATGCTCTCCCCTCATGCTTCATGCGATCTTGGGGATCAAAAATACTTGGATCATTCCTTTTAGGGGGCCTGCCTAGGGATTTCATCACCCTAGGGGATGACTCCAACTCCCATGCTTTGGTGGAGTATAAAGAGCGAGAGGTGAGAAAGCTACCTCTATTAGAAGTGGAATTTTGTCAATCAGGCTAAGCCTCCAATAAATTTTTACCTTGGAGAAGTGAAGGTGGAGATTGGGTTTCCCTCTCCTCCTAGTTGTTTGAAATTGTTCCCTTTCATCTACGGATTTGGACCTCAAGTACCCTTGAGGTATCTAGAGAACTCCCTAGCAACCTTGTGTATCCTAGATTAAGACCTTTCTACCATAGCTTAATGTTGTGTAAGGGATGCAGATTGTACCCTAAAGTTACTCACCACATACTCCCTTAGGTTGATATAGAAATCCTTGTGGAGAACTATGATAGTTCCAAAGGAGAGAGAAGGTGATCCCGTTGGCGTCCATTGATGACCTTGTTCCACTGGATCTCTACCTATCTACCTTCGTGAGAAAGGGTGCTCTAGTGAACCACCCAAGGATCAAGGAGTATTGACCCTATAAGGGAAATTATGGCATCTCAAAGAAACCTCCAAGAATAGTAGTGCCTTCGGTAACTTTAATTTTGATTAGATTGCCTCAAAGACATGTACAACTACGTCCTAAAGTGAAAAGTGTAGACACAATTTATTTCCCACATTAATCCTTTTGAGATAAGCACATGTAAATTCAACATGCATTAAAAAATTCTACTACAAGAATCAACAGACATGAAAGATGAGACAAAAAACCAGAACAAACAGATTTACGTGGGAAAAATCCTTTCAGATAAAAAACCCCACACTCCAAAGATCAAGCCATTGTATTATTTACCAACAAATGATTACAATACAATTTCAATCTTATAGCCTTTACAAAAATTACATCTTGTTCATTCTGGAGTCAACCTAGTAGCAACTCTCCCTTTACATTTCCTGATCAATCCATCATACCATACAATTTTTGCATTGTTGCAATACCCTCACATAGTATATAGTGCAAATCAATAAGAAAGAGATCAACCATGATCCATGTTCAAGAGAGATTTTGACAACATAACCCTACCTCTCATTTTTCTCTATTTCGGCCTCATGGTCTCGACCTTTCAGCTAGCCTCTCGGCCCTCTCTTTATTGCTATCTCATAATACGGTTGCTCACCCGAACATTTATCAATACCAACCGTCCAACTACAAAATGGTTCACATTCTGCCTTCTCTGATTTTTCTAAGACACACCACATCCTAGATAGTCTTCCATTCAATCAAAGGCATCCAAATAGTATTCGCATGTCGGTGAGACACTAACTGTGTCTCCCCGATGCCACACGACCAATTACACATCCATTGCTATTGACAAGAGTCATTGCCATCAGTAAGAGATCATAATGAGTTCACAAGTCATATTGATGTCAAAACTCCCATCGACGAGACTCTATGGAAAATATCAGCAAGACCTTTCATTGATATCCTCAGCAGATCCATCGCACAGACAATCACCAGTTGCTATAAGTTCCAACGAGCCTTCATGTTATTCTGATCTGTCTTTCTATCGCCAAGAGTCACCCCAATACAAACCATCGACCAAAGTAATATTGATGACCAATGGGAGCATCAACTGTCATTGAATCATCCTTATTGGCAAGACAACATGCATCAGAGAAGGTTTCACTGAAGTCCCAACTCACACTGACGACCTCACACCTAGTAGCAGTTCAGAACACTTCATCGATGAGAATCATGCCAAAAGAACACCCATCGGCCATACCAACACTCTTAATAGAGATTCATAATGAACTCACATGTCACATCGATAACATCCCTTGCCAAGAGTCTCCCTGACCAAGTACTATTGGCTAGAGTCACAATGATTATCAGTGGGACAGTTCCATCGACAAGACTTCTATCGGCGCCAAGACTCATTTTGACAAAAGCAAGTCACATCAATTACTTCATCGACCAGACAGACCAAAGGTCACGCCGATATCGACTAGATTTTCTATCGTTTCTGAAACATCATTTTGACTGTCCAAGTTACACTGAAGGCTTTAGGTTACACCAATCACCAAAACAATCCAAGATTCATAGCGATAGTTCAGGAACATCTAGAAAATTGGCTAGACATTAACAGTCTTAGTAAAATTTCTCACAAGAGGTTTCAGCCTATGGGATTGAGGCACACAATTCCAATAGAACCAAGCTTGCTTGGCTTGCTTGGGTGGTGGGCCTACACTAATCTATAATCTCACTTGAATAATTTAGTCTTGTGCAAGTGCTTGAATTGTCTTCTTGTGCAAAACTAGTGGAAAATGAATCAACCAAGGGCCCGAGGATTGAACATACATTGCAAAAAATCCATCAAACTTGGCCACTTTATTTGTTTGTGTGCTTTTAATTCTATCTCCTAGTCAAGCAAGAAAAACCTTCACCCCATCCCAACCATTTCTTCCCAACCATCCTTCACATTCTAATTATACCACCTTTTCCATCCTAATCATACCCTTTCACCTAATCACCCCATCCTAATCTACTATTTTCATCCTAATCACCTAATCCTAATCGTCCAATTTTAATCCACTATTTTCATCATAATCACCCCTTCTAATCCTAATCACCCCTCATCTCATCATAACCATTCCTTATTATACTAAACATCCATTTTCATCCTATTCCCTTTCTTCTTAATCACCTATCCTAATCATTCTAATCAGATCCATCTTGACCAAATCATCCCATAAGCTATATCCAATCTATCCTTTAGGATCCAAAGCTTAATTTTCCTAATCCATTTGGGGTCCTAATCATTATCCTAATAATCTTCTGTAATCCCTATCCAATTTCATCATTGATCTTGGTCCTAATGTCCCCTATCCTCAATAATCCTTAATCCTTATCCTATCATCATCCTTAATCCACATCCCCCATCATAATCCTTAATCCTCATCCCTCATCATCATTTTAATTTGATCCCCCTTTCCAACCTAATACCATTCCAACTAAATCCTAATCTAATCCATCTATCCTCATCCAAAATATAATCATTCATTATCCATCTATCCATCTCAACCATACATCCAATCTCCATCCTTAATCAAAAATCATCACTTGAACATCAAAATTTGGTTAAGGATTTAATTTCCTTCATACATCATATGCTTTAATCATCATCCGAATCCTTCATCTAAGGATCTTATCCTTAATCCAATATCATCCATTTCAAATCCAATCTCCCTATCAAAAATCAAGAGCTTAACTTGATTTCATATTTAATCCAAACTTGCTTAAGAACATTAGCCTATCTTAAGTATAGTTGGGTATGTGTAGGATCATCATGGAAAAAATAGGCTCTTAAGTGGCGAAAAATACAGAAAAATTAGAGTTAAACAACTTGATGTAAAAATTTGAATAAGTTATCTATATTATTTCAAAAATATGTAAGAATAGAATCTATAGAAAATTGAATGTAGTTTCTAAACTACTAAGTTTATTTTAAAAAAAAATTATTTTGTGAAAATTTGAAATTTCAATGCAGTAGTACTTAAATTTTAGGGAAAAAATAAGAAGTAGGTGTCTGTCTAACCACCCTAACCACAATAAAATGATAATTATTTTTTATAAGATTTTAGACATCAATAGAGGACTCATGTCCTGATGTGATGCATATTTTTTTGTAATTTTTTTCCAAGTAAATAATTAATTATGAATTTTTTATTACAACTTTTAAAAAATATAAAAACTCACATCTCTGACCATCTTAACCTAGTCAAATCTTCATGAAATTCATTTTTTTTAATCCTATAGTATTTGAAGAATAAAATGTGACACATATTTTGGATTCAAAAAATGTGAAACTGTTTGAAAGCTATAGATCCTTTTCAATCAACTTATCAATCATGATTTTTGTCGTAATTCAAATAGAAAATGAATAATAATTATTTATTAAATTCAAAGTAAAACATAATTTATATTGGTGGAAAGCTGAGAATCTCCTTTAAAAACCATTTTCGTTTAATCAATTTTGGGTTAAAAAGTTGTCAGCCACATACCCTACACATACCCTACACATACCCATCATATTGCCACTTTTTGGTCCGTCATGATCTTGCACATACCCAGTTATCAAATCCAATCAATTACTAAAGAAATTTTCCTATCTTAAGTAGAAATCAAATCCAATTAACTCTTGCTTAGGAACATTAGCCTATCCTAAGTATAGACAATCAATATTAATCAAATCAAATCATTTTGAGGTCTTGAAATTTGATCCCAAGTCTAATCCTATCCTCCATCTTCATCCTCATCTCTTATTCTTTTAGTCCCCCATCCATTTCTAATCCATCATCATACCCTCCATCCTAAACCAAAACCAATCCCAAACCTTTCCTCTTCCAATCAAGCCTCCACCATGTGTAACCATCTAACCTATCCTTCATCCAATCTAACCTATTCTAATCCACTTTCATTCATTCCAGCCAAACCTAATATCATGAACCTATATCCTAATCCCTATGATGATAGTGAGAATATTGTGGATCACCTTGAATCCATGATCATTAGACAAAATCCTCCAAGTCTTCACCAATCACCCATCCAATGTCCCCCTCAAACCCCACCCACGCCCTCATCACCCATATCATCCTCATGGGATTTCATCACCAATCATCTCCTCATCCACTACTTTAATATTGATAAGGACACTATGGTTAGTTATCTCCTTGGCATTGGTACTAAACTTCCACCCTCCACACCTTCATCCAATCCCAACCTATCTCCCTTCCTTTGACAAGGGAGACCAAGTCTCTAGCCAAAAATCCCCATCCCAAATATCCATCTCCACATCATTTTCAAGCCCTTCATCCTCACCATCCATTTACCAATCCATGGAAAATTCCAACTCTTATTCCACTCAAGTTCATCTCCCACATCCTTACAATCCACATCACCCCAATCTTACCAATCAAATTCGCCCTATGTCCCTCCTTATAACTTCCTCCAAGGACTATTTGCAAAGGTGCTTAACTCCCCATGCAAAAAAAAAATTGTGCAATCTTCCCATGTAATGCATCCACCTTCATCACCTCAGTCAATACAAGTTGAAGTACCTATCCAACCATCCTCCCCCATCACACCATCCACATCAAATGAACCATTCCAATCCCATAATCCAAAGCATGCTAACATAGATACGTCTCCATATAAAGAAAAAAATATCCCTTCCACTCCATTACATGGCCCCTCTCTAAATCAAGATCAAAGTACACCTTCCACACCATATAATAATCACCCTCCATCTCATAACCAAGAGCACATTATACCATCTACCCCATCACATGATCCTACCCCAAGTTAAGATCAAAGTATCCCTTCATCTCCATCTCTTAATCCTAATACTCCACAAGATCCCATCACCCCTATCCAAGCTACCCATGAACCCCATGCTTATCAAATGGGTTCCTCCACATTCATCCAAGCTGGTTTACTCCAAGAGCCTACCATTCCTTCCATAACATATCCCCCTCAAAATGGACTTGCATCTTGCTTCCAAAATAATATTTATCCCATTAGAAAAAAATATTTTTCAAGCCATGCATTATCAAGGAAAAGGGTTAGACCTTCCTGAGAAAGGCATCTTAGAATTTCTTAATATTAAAGAAAATCCAAAATATCATGGCCTTGGATACCAAATTCTAGATTTTGTTACTCCTTCCACCCATACTAAATCTAAAATCCATCCATGTAAATCCAAATATGCATGTTCCTCATCATCCAAAACTATCTTGGGCCCTTATGTTCGAAAGCCCAATCCATCATCCCTTCCATCCATTTTGGGTCCCTATGTCCCAAAAAAATGTCCTTCATCCCCTCTATCCATATTGGGCCCTTACATTCCACCACCTATCACCCCTATTCCAAAATTTCCTTATACTCTTTATCCATCACCTCATATCCACAATCAAGATCAACAAAGGCAAATATCTTTGAAATCCTTCCAACATACCACTTACACCAACCCATCCATAATATATCCACATCATTCATATCCATCCACAAATCCCATTACTCTTGGAAACAATCTGGATGCCAAATATAAAATGCATAAAGCCAAAAATCCACAAAAATCAAAAGATCAACATGTCCCCTAAAAAGGACATGAAAAATAAAAGAAAAATATGATCCAAAATAAAAAATCTAAATCCCAAGGGCCACAAAGGCCCATGAAGAAAAAAAAAGCCAAAAATCATGTGGATTCCAAAAATACTCATAGAGTCAATACATCCCAAAGAAAAATCAAAGTTGGCATCCAAAATTGTTTATCCAAAAACTTCATCTATTTCTAAGTCCTTCATCCCATCTAATAATCCTTCATCACCTTCATCTATTTTGGGTCCTTATGTCCCAAAATCTACACCCAAATCTCAAGATTCAAAATCCACTTCTCTCCCACAACCCCAACACCCTTCAAGGTGTGTGCCAATGCTGATCTTTCCAACATTCCCATACACATCCACAAGTCTTCCATCAACCCATCCATTATCAAACATCCATTTTCCATCCTTCCATCCCTCTCATCCAACCCTTGGCATAAATCCATCCATCTCCCAATCCATTTTATCCCCCTCACCATCATTATACCAACATCTATTAACATAATAGCACATAATTAAGGATACCATCTATGGAACTAGATGCTTGAGTCCTTCCTCCCCCATCCCCTTGCACTCTACACTCGAGGGCAAGATTTATCCATACCACATATTATAAACATCCTCCACTATCTTTCAATATCTATCCATCATCCTATCTAAATCCATCTTCCCCTTTCCAAATTTGATCTTGACAAGGCTAAGGATTTTCATAGTCACCATGTATCCTATTCTATCCATATGATTTATCACATATCCCTCATCCTATCCAAATCCATCTCACCTTCCTGTTGATTGCCAAATTGACACAACATTTAAACAAAATATTTATACTCTATTTCTCCTAAAAAAAAGATAACTAATCTAAAACCAACTATCTTCCAAGGTCTCTTTAGTTGGTTCTCAACTGTCTTGTTTTGCTGAGTGGTCAATGAGGTTGTAATATTCAAGGGGCCTATTGGTTATTGAACTTCTTGATTGTTGTAGGATCAAACTTCTATCTAAACCTACTCTAACTGGGGGAGTATAAAAAAAGGAAAAAGATAGATCAAGGATATAGAAAATAAAAGAATGTTGATTCATCAGTTAATCAAATCTGTTACTCTCCAAGATTCCTAAAACTGAACTATAGAAAAAATCAACCTGTAATCAATACAAAGCCATTCATTCACAGTGCAAATATTAATAGTAGATTTCAAACCACAATTCAAACAAAAGAAAAGATAGAACTCCATTCCTTGAAATCTTTCCAAATCAAATGATTAAAAAAAAAGCATCATTCCAGAATACAACTTAAAGAAGGTTTAAATTTGGTTGCTTCTACTAGTGAAAAATGGATAAACAACATTTACAAGTCTAGCAAGATTCACCAATACACAAAAACCAATATCTTCAAGTTGATTCAACTAAACTAAAATTGCCGAAAACTCCATTATCTATTCTACTGCTAACTTTAATCAGCTAACTTGTAAAAATTCTAACTATTTTCCTAAGTGTCTAACCCTTTACAATGAGCTCCATTTGACAATTAATAGCTCAACAATTCCATAATTCCCTCAAACACAATTCATGTAAAAAGTTGTAGCTTTTGTGCACATATAATTCTTCACAAAGATAACTTTTTGTTTCATCTCATGTTTGTCCTTAGTTGATTTTAGTTTGAGACTCCACTCTCCAATTTGACTTTAGTTCACAAGTGCAATCTTTTGAGCTTCAACTCTGGGTTCTCCTTCTTTGCATAATGTAAAGCAATCTCTTTCTCTAGAAATCATGTTAAATAGGCCCACCATACTTTTAATTTTCTCTAGTTTGATGATTCTTTTAGAAAATCTTTCCTCTTTGTGCATGTTTGATTTTCAAATCATCTCCAAGATCTGTTCCAATCTTTGAAAAGGCACCTGTGGACATAAAGTATTTTAATCAATTTATAGAATCATTGACTAATAATTAATTTCAAAATTAATCAATCCAATTTAATTCAATGCAAATAAAATTTAAATTATCATTATGAAAATAATAATAATAAATCCCTATTAAAGTCAATGTCATTTTAAAAGAAAATAACATTAATTTAATGTTATATATGGATTTAATATTAGATGTCATTTGCTTCCTATATCTGGAAATTGCTTTTGCACACTTGCACCCAATCAACTTCAAACAGTTTTTCCTCTTTTGTTACAAACAAAATCTGAATCTGCAACCACTATAATCGCCATCTGCTATCCATATCATTCACTACAAATGTTGTATCCAAATTACACCCTTCTGAGTTCATCTCCCAAGACAATTTCTCCAACTCTACACAGATTTCCTATATCTGTGGATTTAATATTCCTCCTACACAAAGAGCATGTACCATTTTATAACCTTCAATCCAACTATATTTAGAGGTCTTTTTGATTCCTCTATCTTTCATCAAACTCCTCACTATTTGAGCCTCATTCAACTTACCCACCCCAATGCCATTGAAGTATGTACAACCCTCATTCTAAATCTGCACAACTGTATGCACATAAAACACAAGCAAGGCTTACAATGTTAGGAAATGTTCTAGGGTGCATGTTTCATTAATTCAAAATTTTTATAGCATCCTTTCCAAATCCATTTTGTGCATATCCTACAAACTACGTATTCATGAGAATGCATCTCTTAGAGGCATTTTGTTGAATAATTCATGTGTCTATTGGCACTGCCCTTTGTTGCGCAGATCTACCAATTACATTTGCACCAAACTTTCTAAAGTATTTTCAATAAACCATGCACCATATCACCTCTGCAATCATGGTACTCCGTGTGACTGTATTCTTTGAGGGGCCTTGTCAAACAGTCCTCGTAGCCTTTGTGCATGGTTTATGTTTCTAAAATTCCCCTCATACATCCATTGTCAACATATCTTGCAATCGTTTCCTTCCATGCACTAATATCTCTATGAGGTGTTTTATTTGACAATTCACATGCCATCGTTATGCCTTCTTACTTGTATTTGATGTTTATGTTCTTTCCTTTTCAGATGCAGAACTTTGATTAAAATCTTCCAAATTGCATTGGCTCAAAATTTTTTAAATTCCCTTTCAACAGACCATTTTGTGCAATTCCTGCAATCACATTCCCATGAGAACACATCTCTTAGAGCAATTCTGCTAAACAGTTTATATGCCTCGTCTTTGTTTCCACATTTTCATGCAAATCTTCTGGGTAGATTGCAACTACAACATCAGATTATTTCCTCCTATCCTTCATTCTTTGATGGATGTCAATACCATGTTCTAATGATCTCACATTAGCACGGTAGACAGAGGAGATGTCGGTAATTCACGGGCCTTGGCTTCATATCATCCAATTATATTTGATGTAGAATCTTAAAGTCTCTCATCACATTCATTCTGTCATATTCAACAATCATGGTATTTTATGAGATAAGCTTTCAATCTCTTTAAGAGGAATTTTGTAAATGGTTCACATACATCCCCTTTGTGTTTCCTCATTTTGTATGCGTGTCTGTCAGGCACTCTGTCAAACATTTGATGTGTCGTGTCTATGCTTTCACATATTGCATGCTATTTTGCCATGGTAGTGACAACTTACAACATCTGACAAGATTCATCTTTCGGGCTTCGATGGAAGCCAAAAAAACCCTATTTCAAAGTTCCCATTTTGGTGTGCCTCATTTGTTTGAGATTTTAGAACTCTAAAAATATTTTCAACAAATCCATTGTGCAAAATTAACAATCATTCCACTCCCAGGGCGGGATCCCTCTTTGAAGCACACTGTTAAACAGGTCACGAGCCATATCTGCTTCCACATTTTTTTGTGAATATATTCATCCTTCTTTACTCTGCATCCTACATTTCTTGTATGTCCTTTGTGCTTTGATGGGTGTCCATGCTCTGGTGTAGAGCTTCCCTTATGACCGCACGGGAAGAGGAGGAATTTGGCTCCACATCCACCAATTGTATTGTGATTGAAATTTTAAAAGACTCTTCATGAAATACATTTTGTGCGAAACTTTATCTAACCCTTCATTCATCGATTCAATCTGCCTGTGGAGCACATTAGGGAATATTGCATTCTATAGGATTACATTCTTGTGATTCAATCTGATCTAGTCAGTGCGCAAGCCGTCCTATGTTTGCACTATATTTTCTTTGAGGCATTTTGTAAATGGTTCACATGCGTCCCTATGTTGATATTTCATAACTAGAATGATGCCTCCCTCTTTCAACTTCACAATGCTGTGTAGGATGGGAGTGGAATCTAGACTCCACATTTGATATGTTGACCGGCGGAAGTGGAACTGGAACTATAACAGGTATCCAACGTTTTTACTCTAGGTGCGGGTGCAGAAGCAGAGCGGATTCAGAACCAGGACATTTTAGTTTTTTGTGCCAAGTTCGAGATTCTCCCCTGGTCCGCATGGGGTACAGGTTTAGAACAATTCCTTCACCGATAATTTTTAAATTTTGGTGTATGGTTTCGTTTGGTTCCGAACTCGACGAATTTTTCATACTTTATTATTTTTATTATTAAAAATTACCTTTTCCCTTGTGCAAGGAAGCGGATTCGCGTTCGGGGTAACAAAAGTTCACTTATCATGTTTTTTTACTCTTTTCCCTTTACGCCCTTTTGCTCCCCATGGGATTGGGGCTGTGCACTTTATTTGCTTAAAACTTTACATAGTTCTCTTTTTTTAAAATTTTAAGACTTTTTAATTGTTTTGATTATTTAATTTTTATTTTGTTTTCACGCTTTTTTTTTACTTTATAAAATTTTTTTTTAAACTAATTTTTAATTTATTACCATTCATTAAATTTTTTTAAATTCAAAATTTAAAATAAATTTTATTTTAAATAGTTTAATTTTAAAATTAAAAAGATTTATTTATTTAAAGTCTTATTTTAATCTTTTAGAAATAAAAGATGCGTTTATTCTTTATTATTATTATTATTTGTTATTTATTTTTAAACTTTTAATTTTAAATCTTTTTAAATTTAGAAAAAGAAAAAGACTTATTTTAAAAGTGTTATTTATTTATTTTCAAAGTAACTTTTTTTTTAATTTTCCTTATTTTGTAATTTTTTGTATTTTATAATTTTTTTGTATTTTTGTATTTTTATGACTTTGTAAATTTATATCTTTTTGGATTTTGGAGACTCAAATGGCGGGGCGATGATGTGAATATCGAAGCCGAGGCGATCTTTTGAGAACCAAAATAGAATCTGAGGGGGCAGGAAACGGACAAAGATAGAAGATAAGAGATGAAAACAAAACAATCACGACAAAGACAGGTGAAAACAACAAAACAAACGAAAAATGCAACTCGCGAAAAAGACAAAACAACAAAAATGATCCAGAGAACAAGATGCGGGGAAAGATGGAACTCCATAAAGGAACTTGAACCGAACGGCCACGAGAAGTGAGCCGGGGTTCGTTAAAACGACAAAACAGAAACAGAAAAAGATGTTAAGGTGTTGAGTTCCATCTATAGCAGTCAACTCGAAGCTCATGCAAAGAAAAATCGAGGATCCTCGGCTTCCCTAAAAGAGATTGAAGTGTATGTAACCCAAAATCTCTAGTTTACACTCATTCTAAGAAATCTAAGAAGTGCAAACACAATCAAAATTGGGACATGAAAAATGTCTAAGATGAAATTGAAATCTGTTTGTGTGTGAAATGATTCATTCCCCTCCATAAGCATTGTCATGATCAAAGCGGAACAGGCTCTACCCAAGCTACATAGTTGTGAGTTACATTTCTAAAGTGCAATGATATCTTAGGCATAGCTCTGTTACTAGACATGCATCTATAGCCCCAACAAAGATACCTCTGGCTGTCTCTAAGCATCGCTCTACTTCTAGCTAGGCATTTATAACCTTGGTAGAGATACTCAAATCACCCTTGTTGATTGAGTTGATTTTTCAGATTTCTTTTATTTCCTCTTTTTCTCAAGTGTTGATTCTTTTGAAGTATAATTTATTGTTTCTTTCAAGCCTCAAGTAGTGAATCCTAAGTAGCAGGTTGAGAACCATAGTGGACATTGTGAAAGAAATGTAACCCTTTATATTTTTCACTTGGAGTAGAGCTACCCCACCCAATGTAAACTAACTAATGGATTTATTAAGGTGTACAGATCATGATAGAATTTCAAAAAGAACTCCCCAAAACTACATAATGTACCAAGTCCTAATCCATGCTAACATTCCCTAGTTTGAAATGGATGAAGGTAAATCAAAGTTTTCAAAGCTATTGATTGATCAAGTGTTTGAAAATACAGACAGAAAAATCTCAACAGATTCACCTTTTGGCATAACTTTCATGTACAATAACTTAGCTTCCACTGTTAGCGAGAGGAACCCCCAAAATAAAGACAAAAAAAACAAAAAAGAAAACAAAGGAGGAGAAGAAAAGAACATACAAAAATGATGAACCAACAAAACCAAAATAGAAAACAAGAACAAACCAAAAAGAAAACAAAACAAATCTAGAAATCGACACCTAACTAATCCTAATTTTAAAACTTACTCCAAAATTGAGCCCAAGAAACACAAAACAACAAAAACCTGTACATTGACCCGACTAATTTTTCATTATATGCAGAAGCGTTAACTTACTAGGTGCAGTTCTAAACCTAGCAAATTTATCTTTATAGTAAAAATTGTAAAGTTTATGTGTAGTAAATCCATTATGAGGATATAAAGTTTGAAATATTAATACTTGTGGGTTCTCAGCCTTGTCATGATTTACCCACAAACACATTTTACTATCCCCAATGTCATAGTCAATCTAAAAATAATTAAAACATAGAGAACAATGGAAAGACACCACCTAATTTAGAAGATCGTCAATTATTGATGCAAACTTGTGTTGTACCACTTCCTTCTCACAAGGTCTCCACTCATGGAACACTATTCCATTTTTCTCCAGTATATGCATGTCAACATAAAGGACATCCATTATCAATGGATCATTAGCATTTAATACATCCAAACCTAGTTAAAAAAATTCATGCATATCCCTATCACAATCAACACTAGTTTTAAACAACAAACTAGTGTGTTTGATTTCACAAGGATTATCAATCTCAATCATGTTTCCTAAAGTACATGCATCACTAATTAAATGGTCATTTTTCCCAACCTCTAAAACAATTTGTTCAACATCTTCCTTACCTGACCTAGCAATCTTTTTGAACAACAAGAGGTCAAAACCACTTACCTCAAGATGTGAACCAAAAGGAAGGACCCTACATGGATCACATGAAGTGAGATTTTTTATGCAACTAGAATATTCATGTTCCAACATTGGTGCTTTCATCTTGGGCATAGATTAAAAAATTTTCTGTATCTCCTTAGAAGAACTAAGCAACAAATTACCCATGTTGTCAACTTGCAAGGTCTGGAAACTCTTTTCCTTCAGAAATCAAGCATTGCTTTCAACACCCTCTTCAAACATGTCACCCAAAAGAGTTTGAAAATCAACATCCAACTCATCATCATTAATTCCAAGAATACTGGTACATGGTACACTAGGATTTTCTTCAAACAACTCATTTGAATGCATAGAGTCAAATCTAGAAAAAAAATTCTTAAGTTCACTTTTCTGCATATCATCAAATAGAATGTGAAAATTAGTTTCAAGCTCATCACTATTAAGATCAAATTAATTAATGGATGCTAAGCAAGGACTTTCTTCAAACAACGTATTTGAATAAACAAAATCAAAACTAAGAAAACACTCCCTCATTTCATTCTCTTCGTCATGTTGAAGGGATTCATCTTCCAAGAAAACCTCTTGGTCACTTTCTTGACATTCTTCTACTTCACCCATCTGAATCTCATCATTGTTCACTCCTTGCTGCAACCAACCACTAATTTAATCAATGTTAGTATCTTGATTAGCATTGAAATCCAATTTATTTTCCTGACAAGGGTAAGTTTGATCTAAATGATTATCAGATAGTCCTTGAATAGCTTGAACATCCATTCGATCTTTCTCCTTTGAAGAATCAATTTGGCACTCAACTTTGTGTCCTTCACCACGAGATCCATTTGTAATCTCATTCGTAGTAATGTTGTTCTCAATTTCTATTTGTTCATTATTCAAATCAGTTGAGTCGTTCTCTTGTGTTAACTCATCAAAGGGTGTTTCTCCCTTATTCATCATCATGAAAGAATCTATGAATGCATTGATAAACTCATTTTCCACATTGAGCAAATCTTCAAAAGGTAAGGAAACTTTATCAGTCTTAGAGTCCTTTTCGATGCAAGGATCAAGGTCATCAAATGATGGGGAAGAGCTCAACATGTTCTCACAGTTACTCTCATCATTTAAAATGAAGTCATTATAATTTTTATGTATGCTAGTTGTTTCATCTTCCTCATTGAGGGGATACATACTCCAGGGATCTTCCATAAGTATTCCTTCAATAGTAATCAACTGTTTGAAATATAAATCCATCATACCAAGGAAAACATGGCAATCCATTTGAGAATGTTGATTTGTTCAATGTATCCTACATCCAATTGGCCTAACAAGTTATGATAGTTTCAAATCTCCTAATTCTTCCAATTTATTCCTTATTCGATTTTGCATATGTGGGATATCTTTCCAACATGAACCATGTTCCTTTTTCCATCCCTCATCTTGTTTTTCATCTTGCTCAAAAGAAGTCTTCAAAGCATTGGAAGGAGATTATTTAGTTGTTGATTTTTCATGACAATAGTATTGTGTTAATATCTCATCTCTTTCAATACCATCAGTAGTATTAACATTTCCAATGAAACTGGATTCTAATATGAAATTTCCATTATGCTTTGAATTTATATTTGTTTCATACTCTTTTTCTCGGAACAAAACATCAAAATGATATACTTGCTCATCAAATGTTCCATTTACAACTTCATCATGATCCAATGCATTATGTATGGGAGTATGACCGAAAAGAGATGATAAAGTTACAACTTCATTGAAAAGTGGAATACTTACCTTTGTAGTTGGATTTTGCAGAGATAGATTCTTCCATTGGTGTTGCATAGGATTGACTTAATATGAAGCATTGGAAAATGTGTTGTTTGGAAGATTAGGAAGGTTGTAGCTACATGGTAAGAGTGATTGCACCTTGGTAGGTATGGTGGGTAAAGTGGCATAAGGATGCAAAGGATGACAACTTGCAAGCACATGGGTATTACAATCTTGATTTTGGCCGATTGAATTTCTCACGTCATGTCTAGCTTGTGCTAGTAAGAGAGCTTTGTTCAATACATCATGTAGGGAGGTAATCTCCCCACAACGTCTAATTTTTGCTATAAAGGAAGGATTCAAACCCTAATAGTAATGTTCCTTTAGCATATAATCATTAATAAACATATTTAAATCTTGAACTCATTGATACATCAACAAAAACCTATGATTGATCTGGTAAATTGATTCTAATGGCATCCTTTTTGTGGTTGCAAATTCAAACAATGGGTCTTGTGTTTGTGCATAAGTTTCAAACTGATCCACAAATAAAGTTTCTAACTCCATGAACAAATATAATTTGGTGGAAGATTAACATACCATTACATTGTTGTACCTTACAGTGTTTTGATGAAAAGTTGACAAGCTGTATCTTCATGAAGAATTTGGTGAAGAGTCATCAAATTCCTCCAAATCCTAACATGATATTTAGCAATTTGTCCATTGTTAACGAAAAATAATGGAAGCCTATTATGCATATGATAAGGAATTTCATTAAGAATACCAAGAATATACAAAGGGCTACCCATCAAAGCTGGGTTTTCCAAGGTCCAATCCACTCCAACTCACAACAATCCAAAATTACTCGTGTGCCCTCCTTCTAGCACCAGTCTTGTTGATGGCCAAATTGACACAACAATATTTAAATAGAATATTTATACTTTATTTCTCCTAAAAAAGACAACTGATCTAAAACCACCTATCTTCTAAGGTCTCTTTAGTTAGTTCTCAATTGTGTTGTTTTGTTGAGCGGTCAATGAGGCTATAATATTCAAGGGGCCTGCTAGTTATTGAGCTTCTTGATTGTTGCAGAATCAAACTTCTATCTAAATCTACTCTAACTAGGAGTTATAAAAAAAAGCCAAAAGATAGATCAAGGAAATAAAAAAGAAAATAATGTTGAATAATCAGTTAATTAGACTTGTTACTCTCCAAGGAATTCCTAAAACTGAATTGCAAAACAAATCAACCTTTAATCAATACAAAGCCATTCATTCATAGTGCAAATATTAATAGCAGATTT
>VDFB02266947.1:0-18685 GCA_007258455.2 Sequoia sempervirens
TTTTATTTGTCAAAAAGAAAGATGGCACCATGAGGTTATGCATAGATTATCGACAACTTAATAAATTAAAGATAAAAAATAAGTATCCCTTACCTCGAATTGATGATCTCCTAGATCAATTACATGGTGCTAAATGTTTTTCCAAAATTGATTTACGATCAGGATACCATCAAATTCGTATTAAAGAATCTGACATTTCCAAAACTGCCTTTCGAACATGATATGGTCATTATGAATTTGTAGTTATGCCTTTTGGTTTAACTAACGCACCTGCAACTTTTATGACCTTAATGCATGATATCTTTCGCCCATTTTTGGATGTGTTTGTAATCATTTTCCTAGATGATATCTTAATATACTCAAAAAATGAAAAAGAACATGAAAAACATCTCAAAATGGTACTAGAAACCTTGTGAAAGAATAAGTTATATGCCAAACTTAGCAAGTGTGAATTCTTCAAATCAGAAGTATCTTACTTAGGACATGTTATTTCTGAAAAAGGTATTTCACCCGACCCTACTAAAATTAAGGCAATTCAAGATTGGCCTATCCCAAAGGATGCGCATGAAGTTAAAAGTTTCCTAGGATTATCTAGGTTTTATTGTCGTTTTGTTAAGAATTATTCCAAGATAGCTTCACCTTTGACCGATCTAATGAAGAAAGAAAAAAGCTATAATTGGACTCCAGAATGTGATAAAGCTTTCCACACACTAAAGACTTTATTAACATCTGCACCTATCCTTTGTATTCCTAATTTTAGTAAGCCTTTTTTTGTGATCACTGATGCATGCGGCACAGGTATCGGCGGTGTTCTAATGCAAGATAACCAAGTGGCGTGTTATGAATCTAGAAAGTTGTTACCTATTGAAAGAAATTATCCAATCCATGATCTTGAATTACTAGGCATTGTCCATGCTTTAAAGGTTTGGCGCCATTATTTATTAGGGAATAAGTTTATATTAAAAACTGACCATCGTGGTCTCCAACACATCTTTACTCAACCTCACCTTAATATGAGACAAAGAAGATGGATGGAACTCTTAACTAAATATGATTTCACCATCCAATATGTTCCTAGAAAAGAAAATGTAGTGGTAGATGCCTTAAGTCGAAGACGATTATGTGTTAATGCCTTGACCCTTGAGAGAAGCCAATTTGAACAAGATATAAAATCCAAGTTACCTATTGATGACTACTTTCAATCCATTTATGAAGGCCTCCAAAACCCCTCCTCTAATGTCCATTTGAAAGATCGATTAGAATCTTATTTGTTGAGTAACAATGGTCTCCTTTATTACAAAGGAAGGTTGTGCATTCCCAATATAACTAACCTTAAATCTCAAATACTGAAAGACTCTCATGATATCCCAATAGCCGGACACCCTAGATTCCAGAAGACCTATCTCTCAATCAAAATAAACTACTTTTGGCCTCAAATGAAGACTGAAATCCGTACTTATGTTCAACAATGTTTAACTTGTCAAAAGGTAAAAGCGGAACAATGTAAAACTCCAGGCCTCTTGCAACCCTTGTCTATTCCGACTTGGAAATGGGAGTCAATTAGTATGGACTTCATTACTGGATTATAGGTCAGTGCAGGATCATGGGGTCCAAACTAGGCTATTAAGTGGTAATGAAAATTCAAAAAACAGAGTTAGGAAACTTGACATAAAAATTTGAATAAGTTGTTAACATAATTTGAAAAATATGTAAGAATAAAATTTTATAAAAATTGAATTTAGTTTCTAAGATACTATTCCTTTTTTCAAAAAAATTAAATCTATTTGGTGAAAATTTGAAATTTTAATGCAATAGCACTAAATTTTTAGGAAAAAAATAAAGAGCAGGTGTATCTCTAACTAACCTAAGTACAAGAATAAGATAAAAAAAATTTTGAAAATTTCAATATAAGTAGAGGAAACGTACCCAAATGTGCCACATATTTTGTGTAATTTTTTGCAAATAAATAATTAGTTATGAATTTTTTATTAAAACTTTTTAAAAATATTAAAACTTGTTTGTCTGAGCACCATAACTTGGTCAAAAATTTATGATTTTTTTTGTGTGGTCCTATAGTATGGGAAACATAGAATGTGTCGCATCCTTTGGATTCAAAAAATGTGAAATCGTTTAAGAATTATAGATATTGTTCAATCAACCTATCAATTAGGACTTTAGTTGGAATGTATGTAGAAAATCAATAATAATTATTTTGTTAATTCCAAATAAGGAATATCTTATATTGGTGAAAAGCTAACAATTTTCTCAATAAGCCCTTTTTGTTTTATCAAATTTGGACCAAAAAAATGTCATCAGCCATCATATTGCCACTTTTTGGACCCCCATGATCTTGAACTCACCCTTACCTCGAACACGTAATGGAAATGATTGTATTTTTGTATTAGTAGATACATTAACCAAGATGGCACACTTCCTACCTATCAAAATAAAATCTTCTACTTCTGATATTTCCATTATTTTTGTCAAAGAGATTGCTAGGTTACATGGTCTTCCAAAGAATATTATTTTAGATAAAGATCCTATCTAAATATTATTTCACATCTTCTTTTTGGAAATCCCTATTTACTAAAATTGGTACCCATCTAAATTTTAGTATTGCCTATCACCTTGAGTCTGATGGTCAAACTAAAAGGGTTAATAGGATCTTAGAAGACATGTTGCAAATGTATACCATGGATAAACTTGGGTCATGGGAAGACTATTTTCACTTAGTAGAGTTTTCATACAATCAAGGATATCATTCCACTATTAAGATGTCACCTTTTGAAGTTGTCTATGGTCGAAATTGTAATACACCCATTTCATGGTCTAATCCCATCCATAAAGTTTGGTATAAGAATGAAAACTTGTCAGAGATGGAACCCATTAATAATAAAGCCAAACAAAATATGAAGGCTTCCTAAGATAGGTATAAATGTTGGTCAAATTCTAAGAGGTCTACCCAATATTTTGAGGTTGGTGAACATGTTTTTCTTAGAGTCAAACCGAAAAGGAGTTCGTTAAAACTAGGTAAATATTCTAAGATAACTTCTCATTAATGTGGACCTTTTGAAATATTAGAAAAATTGATGTTGCTTACAAAATTTCCTTACCTCCTCAATTAAAAATCCATAATGTATTTCATGTGAGTTTGTCCTTAAGAAATATAGATATATATATAATGCATATCATGTTATTGATTGGAAAAGTATTTCTATTGAACCTTTTTCTGAATTTAAGATTGAACCAGCAAAAATAATTGAAAAAATATCTAGAATACTGAGAAATAAGGTTATACATGAAGTAAAAATTAAGTGGAGTCATTGTGATAATGATAGTGATACTTGTGAAATTTTTTATTTTATTAAGGATCAATATCCACATTTGTTTAACTAAAGCTATTATATTTGTATGTATGATAAAAAAATCATCAAGCTACTGAGGGCATTAACTAAATTACAAGGGGGAATTATTATGGGACTATTTCCCCATGAAAATGATGAAGAGAAAAGAAAGATAAATTAAATAATATAAAGTTCAATTAAACATTGTTATTGTTATGAATGGGTATGATTGTTGTAACCACCATTGAAATATTATATAAACCTGTAACTTAATTAAATGGAAGGAGAGAGAAAAGAAAAGGAAGAGAAGTACAGGATTAAGAAGGCACACCTGATAGAAGGTTTGGGGTCCTAGCTAGCATTTAAGAATTTGGATAAAGGGCATACAACATGTTTCCAACATGGGTTACAACGTACACCCAGGATTGTCCTGGCCAAGGCTAAGTTTATTTCATGAAGGAAAGTTTCATTTTGTGCAAGAACTTGTTCCTCTAGGGGTGTTTTGGCTGGAAAAAGCTAGGGACCTGTAACCCTATCTCTCTATGAGGGATATAGCTACTTCTAGAAACTATTAAAGATATGTATCATTTTCATTGTAGTATCATTTAATTATTCTATGTTAATTTATTCTCTTGTAAATATAAAATATTTCCTTATTTTGATTTACATGTTATTATTCAAATGATCAATTATTGATGCTTCTTATATTCATTAATTTCCTAATTAATGTCTCTTCTGATTAAAAAAATTGTTACATTAGTTTCATTTTTTGGAGAATAGTTAGGTTTCAGAGGCAACAGGAGCCTATAAACTATCACTTGGCTATGCACCCACCATACCACAAGTCTGATTTGAATCCTCAACAGGATTGTGAGGCCCACTATACCACAATATGGGTCCAACTCCTTAGCAAGGTAGCAGGAAGTTGTCATTTGTCCTTAGCTTATGTCACCATCCACTATCTCTTGATATTCATCGATCATCATTCATCATGTCCCTTCATTCTTCTTCAAATAGTGATGTGAAGCGATTGAGCAATATATCACCACATGTCCCTATGATTTCATCATCAACTTGTAGATTCTAGACCCACATGAAACATTTTGTGCACCATCCAATCATCGATCATTCAATATCCACCATTGCCCGCTATCCTATGGGACTTATATGGGGACCCATCATATGCAACGCGAGTTGGTGAGCACCGTCAATCTTCATCAGCTTGATCATAGCCATACATCGCATATTGTGAAAACACTACTATGTTGAAGATATCAAAGTGTGATGTGAAATATGGTCGTGAAGGTCATCTGATTTACATTGTTCAAACCCCACTATTGAGTTTTCATCACGAGCATACACACATTGTCAACTAGGAGTGCTAGGTAAATGGGATGGTTACACAACAAGAATGATGGCTTAATTGATACTGTAAGAAGCCAATAATAGCTAATGAGTAGTCAAATTAAAAATATAAATTATGATGAACACCATGACTTTGACACTTAGGGTTTATCAATAGAAACCCTAATTCAATTTGAGATCAGCCATAAGTCATTTTTGATCAAATGTAACATCTTCTAAACATGTAAACCATACCAATAAACTCCTCTTGAAAAACCCATGTCGAATCTATAATCAAATTCCTCTGCAAACCTTTAGAAGTGACTTGTGTAATATCATGACAACATTTTGAGAAACTTTGCAGCATTTGTAGATACATGCTCTTGACTTCACCATTTTGTATCTCATCTTTTGGAGCTAGATCCACTACACTCTTAACTCTCCTTAGTCATCAATGACACCTTTTGACATCAATGAAAACTAAGTTGCCAACAATATCCCCCTTTGTCATTGATGGAAAAACCAAATGCTTAGTCTTGCAGACACTTACCTGATAAAACTTATATATGTGTCAATTAGTTCTATGTACCAACTGAACAATTCCTCTAACACCAATTTGATTTCTTCCCAGCTACTTCTAGAGAATTCTTGAGAATTTTCACAATTTCTCCCTCATTGACATCAATGGAAAAGGGTCTATTTTTAGTTTTCTCCCCCTGAGTGAATTCTCCCCCTTTTATAGTGGAAAGGCTTGAATTTGCAAACATCAAGTTGTTAGAAATTTGTAAAACAAGCTTACCTAACTTGAACAATCTTTTCATTTGATTTACAGGGATGAATAAGATAGCAATCAAGCTCCCCTTGGACCCTTGCCCTATCACTAGAGTTTAGTGATATGATGTGGGATCAATTAGTCCCAATTTCTACCTCAGATATTCAAATTCTTCCTTGGGAAGAGGCTTTGTAAATATGTCAACCAATTTCTCCTATGTGGGAACATATTCCATGCTAACTTCTTTGTCTACAACCTTCTCTCTAATGAAGTGATATTTGATTGATATGTGCTTTGTTCTTCAATGCATCATTGGATTCTTTGATATGTTTATGACACTTGAATTATCACAAAGAATAGAAATAGGCTCTTTGTACTCCACCTTTATGTCCTTAAGTGTCTACTTCATCCATAGGACTTGAGTACAACATGTTACAACTACAACATACTTTCCTTTTGTTGTGGATAGAGTGACCAATTCTTTCTTTTTGGTCATCAGAGAAACAAATTTGTCTCCCAAGAAAAATGCACCACCATTGGTGTTCTTCTGATCATCTTCACATCTTACTCAATCAACTATGTTCTCTTCCGATCATCTGCACATCAAAGAAAAATATTTTCTCTTGGAATACCATAGCCCATAGTCAACTATGCTTTTGATATATCTAAAAGTTCTCTTCACTGCATTGATATGAGACTCTTTAGGTGCAACTTGAAATCTTACTACTATGAATATTGCTTCCATTATGTCTGGTCTTGATGCTATTAAATACAATAAGCTCCTAATCATTGATTTGTACATGGTCTAATTTGCATCTGGTGACTCATCTGATTTGCTCAATTTACAACTAGTTATCATGGGGGTACTAACTAGTCTACTATCCTCCATACCAAACTTCTTAAGAATTTCCTTAGCATATTTAGTCTAAGATATAAATATCCCATTATCAATTTGCACTATCTATAGACCAAGGAAAAATGACAACTCTCCTAACATTAACATCTCAAATTCATGTTGTATGTGTGTAGACACTATTTTACAAATTTAATCATTGTTAACACCAGATATAATGTCATCCACATATACAACAACAAAAATCATGTGCTCACCTTCAGATTTAAAATATAAATTACTATCTACACATCCCTTTTTGAATCCTTATTGTTGAATATGTTGGTCTAACCTAAAATACCATGCTCTGGGTGCTTGTTTTAGACCATACAATGATTTTCTCAATATGCATACATAATTATCATCTTCTGATAGCTTAAAACCTTCTTGTTGTTCTATGTAGACTTCCTCGTCCATCTTTTCGTTCAAGAATGAAAATTTAACATCTATTTGATACACTTTAAATCCTTTATACATTGAAAATGGAAGAAACATCATAATCACTTCTAACCTTACCACTAGTGTAAATGTTTCTTCAAAATCAATGCCTTCAACTTGTGCATAACCCTTGCACACCAACCTCACTTTATTCCTTACAACAACTCCATCTTCATTGATTTTGTTCTAAAACACCCATTTAGTTCTAATAACATTTTTGCTTGGGAGTCTGGGACCTATTTCCCATGTCTTGTTTTTCTCAATCTGATTCAACTCCTCTTCCATGGCCTTTATCCAAATTTCATCATTTTTGGCCTTAGTAAAAAAATTGGCTCAATCTAAGAAAGGAGAGAAAAATTCACTTGTTCCTTGTTTTTTGCTAATCTCCTCCTAGTCTAAACTCCTTCATTTTTATCACCAATTATCTATTATGTAGGATGATCCTTCTAAACATACTTAGTAGGTGCATTCTCAACTTCTTCTTCATACTCTTCTTCCTCATTTGCAACAACTTCTTCATCTTCAAAATTACTTCAGCTAGGATTATTATGATTTATATTTTTATCAACCTTGGCATTGATGCTTTCCAAAATCTTGTGTAGCCTTTGTTATAAAACTTGTAAGCTTTTCTTTGGGTGGAATAACCTAAGAATATTCCTTCATCACATCTTGAATAAAATCTTCCCAAGTTATCATCCTCTCTCTTGATGTAGCATTTACTACCAAACACCTTGAAGTACTCAATAGATGCAGGTTTTCCATACCATAATTTATATGGAGTCTTACCATTGTTTTCTCTTATTAGAGCTTTGTTTTGAAAGTAAACCGTAGTGTGAACTACTTCCCCCCAAAAATTATTTTTCAAATTTTCCTCACTAAACATTGCTCTAGCCATATCTTTAACAATTTTGTTTCTCCTTTCAACTACTCCATTCTATTGTGGAGTTCTTGGTGCAAAATATTATCATTTGATTCCATATTTCTCACAATATCCAATGAATTCACTTGATGTGAATTCACCACCTCTATCTTATCTTAAGCACTTGATTCTTCTTCTGGTCTCCTTCTCAACTAGCTTCCTAAATATCTTGAGATTTTCAAATTCCTCAGTCTTCTCCTTTAGAAAGATTACCCATGCCATTCTAGTATAGTCATCAATCAGTAGCATGAAGTATCTCTCACCTTTCAATCATCATGTCCTTGTGGGACCACACAAATTAGTGTGAACTATCTACAGGGGTTTTGTTGTTGAATAATCCTTTGTTGGAAACATGACCCTTATTTATTTTCCCTGTCGATATTCTTTGCAAATGGTTCTTGCAAGCTTAGTTAACTAAGGAATGTTCTTAACTTATCCTTTTGAGCTTATTTTAACTAAATTGTCAAATTTCACATGCCCAAATCTCCTATGCCATAACCAACTCTCACCAGCTAGGCTTGCCAAATAATTTTTTCCTTTTACTTCATAGGGATTATAGAGATTGCTATATGTCCTTACTCCTTGTGCAATTTTCTTTCCATTCTTCCTTATTTTGTAGCCTTCAAAATTGAATACAATCTTGTAACCATTGTCACACATTTTGCTAACACTTAGAAGATTGTGTTTTAATCCTTAAACATACAAAACATATTTTTTCTTGCTCTTTCCATCTATGCTCAAGATTCCTTTACTATAAATCTTCATAGCAGTGTTGTCACCCAAGCTAACTGATCCTTCTTTACACTTCTTAAGCTCAATGAATTTTATTTTGTCTCTAGTCATATGCTTGGAGTAACCACTTTCTATTACTCACATATTTTTCCTTTTGGCATGCAAGGCTATTTGTACAATCATTGATTGTGAGGGATTTTTCTCCTTCTCTTTCCACACCTTCTTCAATTTCTTTATAGCCTTCTCTTTCTCCTTTTTAAAAACATTGGGTTCCTTTTTTACTTTGGGATTTTATTTTTCTTCTTTTAAAATTAAACTTTTCATCTTACAAACATTGTTCAACAATTTTTAGTTGTATGACCAAAGTTGTCACAGTTGTAACACATTACATTCATATCAAAAAATGGAGAAAATGGATTTTTTTCTTAAAAAACTTGTACTCATCTTAGGAATTAATTTACATTCTCTATTCCTATGACCAAAATGATTACATGTATAATAGTATCCATAAAAGCATGAGGAAGACCTAGTCATAGAATTTCCTTGTGCAGGACGAGGAGGTCTCCTTTGTATTTTCTTCCTTATGTCTACCCTTGTGAATCCATCAACATCAGTCCTCGTTATATTCTACCTCTTCTTTTGATGATTAGGAATTGATTGGTTGTGCTTTCTATCTATAGTCAACTTCTCTTCTTTAGCAGGATTCTTCACCTCAATATGTTTTTCCTTTTCTCCAAAAACACCCTCCTTGCATGATTTCTTACCAACTAAACTCAAATTTTCATCTACTCTAAATATCTCATAGAGTTTTGTAGACTCATTGATTAAGGAACTCTTTCCTTTATTTATCCCTAAACCTATTTTTCTTTGTTTGATGGCTTTTGTGAGCTTAATAATCCATCAAGGATCTTTGAGCCTCCTTTCATCCATAACCCTTTTTCAACCCCCTCCTTGGCTTTCTCCAAGTCTTTTCTTCTAGGGAAACTACTTCTGCCTCAAGCTTCATGCATCTATCCAATTCATATTCTAATTTGGATTTCATCACTTCTTCTATTCTTTTGGCTTCCTCCACTTGAAGTTTCAAACTTACTACCATCTGATTAGATTCCTCAAGGTCTTTGGTTAGCTTATCAGTCCCCTTTTGATCATGCTTTTTGAATTGCTTATTTTCCCTTTTAATATCATCAAACTTATCCCTTAGGTCATCAAGATATTCTAGAGCACTAATTAACTCACCCTAAAGATCAACAACTGCTTCCACTTCATCTTCTCCACAAAATTCCTCAACTTGTCCATCCTTCAAGCCTTTAGAGTCTTTGGCCATGAAGACAAATTATTCCTCTTCTTCCCTCATTACAAGAGCACAATCTTGTTCATCATCTAAACTATCACTAGCATTAGATGAGTCACTTTCTTCCTCAATGTATAGACTCTTCTTTTTCTTTCCAAAACTCTTCTTTATAGGATAATAGGTTTTCTTCCTTTTACTAACTCCTTCTTGCTCAGAGTTATTCTCCTTATCATAAGGCCACTTAGAATCAAAATGGCCTATTCTACCATAGTTAAAATACTTGAAGGGAAACTTACCTTTATACTTTTCATATCCTCTCCTTATCCTTCTTATGAATTATTCCTCTTCCACATCAGTCTCTCCATGTTCTAATGCAATGGTTGCAGCCTTGTCTTTCTAAGGTGCTTCATTATTCTCCTTGTTTGCAACCCTAAATGCTTCTTCTCTTTTGGATGGATCTACATATCCCATTCTCATCTCATATTCCATGAATATTTCATGCAACTCATCAAGAGTGATTTTATCTACTTCTCTTCCTTCCTCTATTGTAGAAATCTTGGGATCATATTTTTTTGCCATTGACCTTAACACTTTATTTAAAATGACATTTTCTTTTACTTATTCTTTGTATCCTCTAATAGAGTTTACTACATCTTCAAATATTAGAAGATAATATATGATATTCTCCTCTTTAGTCATCTTTAGAGCTTCAAACCTTGCCTTGAGAACTTATAACTTTTCCAACTTTACCTTGTCATCTCCTTCATAAATGTTTTTCAGCTTTTCCTAGACACCATGTGCGTTCTTACAATACATAACCTTGCCAAGCAATAATCTAGATAAGCTACAAATAATGGCATTCCTTGCTCTTTCATTCTTATCATAATCCTTCTTTCATGCAGCATCAATGGGAGGAGTAGCAAGAGAAATATAGCTATTTTTGATAGACATCCAAACATCAAATCCTAGAGATCCCAAATATACCTCCATCAATATGCTCTAGAAAAGAATAATCTGATCCATCAAACAGAGGTTCCTTGTTTGTATAAGAACCTTCTTGACTATTCATTATGTTCATAATACCATAATTTACCTAAGTTGATTAAGCTTCTCCTAGGGAACCTAAGGCTTTGATACCAATTGATGGAACACAAAAATCTATTGAGAGGGGGATGAATCAATAGATATTAAAATTTCAACCCTTAAATATTTTGTACAAATTGCTTCCTTAAACCCTTAGTGTGTAGATTCAAACTAAAGATGTAGTAACATAAACATGTGAACACACAATCATCACATAACACAAGGTATATGTGGAAAACCCAAGATGGGAAAAACCATGGTGAGAAATGCTACTAGGATCTATTATCCTAATCTAGGCTCACAGTCAAATTTCCAATTATAAAGTTTAAGGATACCAACCCTAAGGAGACACAAAATCCCCTATTTTAGGAGCACCCACTCCAAGGTAGCACCAACTCCCTAATTTGAGAACCTACCTAGATGTCTGATGGCACCCACCAATCAAATTTACAATGAAAATTATTACAATTTGATTACAATCCAATGTTGCAACCTATTTAAAACTACACAATACCTTGTTACAATCTCCTCCAACTCTATTTTGCACCTCCCTCTTCTTTTTTATCTAAATCTTAACCTAGATTAAAATCATTAATTTTTTTTGGGTCCTACTTAGTGAGAATTTAGAATTAGTGCATTCTTAGTTTGTAGTTTTTCTCACCCTATCTACATCATGCCCCCTCTCACCTTAGACAATGTTTGATTTTATATTTTGTATGTCCTTCAATAACTTGCAGTGATTTCCTCGAGATTATCATCCATGTATAGATCTTATAGTTAGGGTTTACTTGGTATCTTCTTTATCACTCTACCTCTACATCAAGCCTCACACTCATTAAATTTTGATACAAAGAATTTTCTAAGAATGGCTCACAGTCAAAACCTTGGAATTAGATATGCAGGTAAGATATTCTTCTGATCATTTGATTTGATCTTAATCCCAATCTTTGTTGCTATATGTGACACCATTCTGCACATCAAAACTTTATTTGCATTGATCATAGGTGCAGGTGGATCCATTAATTTTATCATCTATGTCGGTTACCAGTAGAAACCCTTTCTCACATAGACTTAGCCATTTGATATCTTCACATTCAAATGTGGGTTGTCGATCTCTTATCTTTGTGCCATGATCCTTTGAACCATTTTTTTCACCTTCCTTAAAATCTTGATTATGAAATGAATGGTCCTTTAAAACTCAGACATCAATCTCCTTCATAGCAACCACATATGTCACAATCCTACTATACGTAGGGGCTTGACCAAATCCCCTTTCTTTGAAAAACCTACATTCTAAAGAAATAAAAATAAATATAATAATAAAATTAAATTATTTAAAATTATAATTTTTGGTAAGCATATAATAAGGAATACATACTCAAAAACAAAAATTTAAATGAATTCATTTGATTCCCCAAAAGGTAAATCAAAGTGGTTTTTATCAGCATTGTGATAGGTGTAAAGGAGACTTTGTTATAGTTATGGTTTAAAACTAGCGGGGTTCTATCTAAGGGGTTTTGATTTAAGGTAGTTTGATCAAATCCTCTTCAATTGGAATCCTTTAAATGGAACTTTTCAAGGCTTAAAATCATTATATTTTTCTAAAAATATGTGATTTCAGCAAAAATCAGGATCTCACGAGAAGGTGTAAACTAGTATTGTGGGATCACGCTCTCACAAGGATAGAATTGAATTTCAACCTTAAGGTGAGTCAACCATATGGAAAGGGGGATATTTGATTTTTCCTTATTATGAAAAAATAACTGATATGATTGGCATGCACTTTTGGGAGATGAAAATAAAATGCCTAATGAAATCAATTATATGATGCAAAACTTGAAATACTAAAATAAAGGATAACACAAATAGAAATACAATATTTTGGAAAATCTAAGAAAGAAAAACTAATGTGCACCTATCACCAAAAGTGGTTGTAGAGTTTCCTAACAAGATAGATTCACCCTAGGGTGAATGGGTCTCTATATAGGGGTCTAAACTCTAATTTCATAGTCCTCTGGTCCTGGATCTACACTCTCTATTCCTCTATATTCCACTGTTGAAAATTCATAAATAAATTTTTCAAATGAGTTTTCGTGGCTTAACAAATTTGATGAAAATTTTGAAAACTTTGTAAAATTACACTTTTGATCCAATTCCAGTCCTTCTTTATTTACAAATTTGCATACACAAAGATAGGGTAACATGTTTATTTTTTGGTGAATAGGGATTTTCCCTAATAAACCCCAATTTGGTAATTAAACCTTGATAATGAAATGATGACAAAATGTAAGGAATGATGAATGAACAATGCTATGTCAAAAGTCACCAAACCCTTAATGGTTTCCCTTAGAGGATTGAAGTCTAACACATCTCTCTAAGGATTGGATATCACTTGAATTAGCTTGAATATGTGAAACCTACATCACAATGTTAGCTCCAAAACATAGTATGAACACATAACTTTCATGTGATTATATTATATTTATTGTTGTTCTAGATGCTTGATAAATCTTCTCTTCAATGCTCTTGAAAATACTATTTTCTCTATGAATTCTTTCATAAAGTATGTTCTAATTCTTCTAGGTTTGAATTGATAAAATATTTGTATTTATAGGTGTTTATCTAATTTCCCAAAAATTACATTCCATAAGCTGACATTTGAAACTTGAATTTGAATAATCAAAATTTCAACAAAACATATTAAAATTTGGGTCTTTCAACTTAAGGAGGACCCATTCACCCTTAGGAGAATGGGTCTTAGGACCTAAATCTAGGACATGATTTCCAAGGAAATTAAAATAATGTTAGAATTTATTTAATGTCAGTTTCCCTTTTAAAAAATAGGAATAATAAGTATTAGGAATGCATAATTTAGGAAATTAGAAGCTTAATTATGTCTAATTAATTAAGGAGACCCAAACATAGATGGAAAATGTAAAGATGTACATTTTTCTACACTACATTTAGCCCCCACTTTAGTGAGAGTATGGGCCCTATGCTCAAGCTCACACTAAAGTAGATAAATAATTCAAGAGAGGTCTAATTGTGCAATAATTAGAAAGATGAGATAAAAAAGATCAAGGAGGATGATCAAGCCCCTAGGATCAAAGATCCTATGGCAAGCCAACAAATTCACAAAGATACATGCAAATGCTATAGTGAAACAAGATACAACATACAATTTCAAAATTATTGCAACAAAATATGAACTTGCAAGTTGTGTTATGCCAAGTCCATCAAACACACTCTTATGGCACCACATCCAAGAAATTTGTGTTATGAAAGGTGGCCATGAAAAACACACTCACAAGTGCAATCTAATATACAATTTAAGTGTGTACTAACGAAATAAGTGGCAGTGGGAAATTCATGCCAGGTCTACAGGTTCCCATATGTCAACCATACCAAAATTTATACTCCCTGATAACTTTGATAAGGTTCCACATATGACAATCATAAGGCTATCAAGCTATGTTATACTAGACACTCATGAAACAAAGGCACCACCAAGCAAGTTGTGTTATGCTTAATGGTTAAAAGTTTTGGTTTAAGATATTCAAATGGGTTTTTATTAGTTGATGAAAGGTATCACTTTAGGGAACATCACACTCGATATCATCATCAACATAGGACTAGTCGAGACATAAAATATTCACACCTTAGGGAATGCAAGCAATAGCATCACCACTAAGAGGAATTCCATATTCCAAGAAAGGTCACACTCTTAAAGGACATCAATCCCAATGTAACAAAAAAAAAGGAACATAATGTGAAATAATAAGACCACACTTTCAACAAGAAGTCACAACATCAAGAAAGAAACAAGCGAGAGGCATAATTCCCCCCACTTTAAATAAATTTCTAAACACCATGTTGTGAGCAATTAATTTAAAGTAGATTATGATAAAATCCAATTGATAAAAGAGACATGAGATCTTATTTGGAAATCCCTATGCTACTGATATGCTTTCAAATAAAGCTATGTCATGAAAAGGAGGTTTTCCCCCACATGCAATCCTAATATAATATATAAGGGATCCACAAATTTTGGTTCAACATGTCTTTGCTATAGTGATATAATAAAGCTTGGAATCATCATCATTCCCCAAATAACTCATGGAACAATGAGAAAAAGAGAAGAATGACACATAGAGATAAAATACAAAGGAGAATCCTTTTGGATAAATATGGAAGATACCTAAATTTCTTGATGATTTACATCATCCCCAAAAGGAAAAAAAAGGAAAATGAAAAATACAATCATTACAACAAATAGAAGAATGTCATGATAGATTTTCTTCCTTTGCATCCTTGCACCAACGAAGTGATAAGGGTCATCTAAAGTAAACTCAAAATCATAAAGACATGCCAAGCAGCACAATACGAGAGATCACATTATGCACATCAAATCACACAAAGAACATGAAAAGAAGACATAATGCTAGTATGACACATGTGAGCTGAACACACATACAAATAGAAGAATTCCACAATAGATTTGCTTCCTTTGCATCCTTGTACCAATGGAGTGACAAGGGTCATCTAAAGTAGGCTCAAAATCATAAAGACATGCTAAGCAACATAGTATGGGAGATCACATTATGCACATGAAATCACAAAAACAACATGAAAAAAGACATAATGCTAGTATGACACATGTGAGCTGACCTATAGCAAGTCATTTGCATCCCAATCTTGTTCATCATATACATAAGGGGGATGACTAGCCAAAGGGGAAACAATGAGTACCAACTAGGACAAGGCTATCTAACCCTTTTCCCCCAAAATGTAGAACAAGGATGATTTGAGTTAGGTGATGAGAATATGCTCCTTGCAATATACAAATGATTTATGTTAAATGTAATACATGTAATAGTTGTTAGGAAAATGTGTCTCAACCTTGCAATTACATAAGTTACTATTGATACATAAGGTACTATTCATCTATACCATACACTTTATTATTATAAAAATAGACCATTCATCATTATGTCACATATCTAATAGTTGATATTTTTGTTGGATTAACTTGCCCAAAAAGGAAAACCAATTTTATGAGGGCATTGTATTACGATTGTGTGTTGTGATGTATTTTGAGAGTGTGATAGCTACTATATTACCTCTGGATCTCTAGTTGGTGATACTCATGTGAGAATCTTGCTCTGCATATATTATAATCTTTGTGATTTATGAATAATATATTGGGTGTATTTTGGAGTGTGGGGTTTTTCTCCTAAAATGGTTTTCCCCACATAAATCATTGTGTTGTCATATGCATGAATTTATGTTTATTTATAATTAATTTTTAATAACTATTAAATATCTATAAAGTTTTTGTATTATTCTCCTCTCAAGATTAGTGTAGAAAATTTTTCTGCTACCTTAGCTTCCTTACAAGTGGTATCAGAGCCTCATCGCCTTTGGTTTCAGTTGTGGGTTGTTGATTTTTGAACTAATCTAGATTTGAGTGGGATTTTTGTAGAAGACACTTTATGATCTTGTTGTAGGAATTTTCAAATGGTAAGTTCATCAGGAGAATAGAGGTGGATAAATTTTTGGAAATAATTTTGAAATATGGAAGCTAGTGATGATGGATTTGTTGATAGATCGAAGTCTACGGGATGCTATTGATGAGATGTTTCCAAGGCCTATAGATCCTACTCAAGGCACACTTAATATGATGTTATGGATCATTAAAGCCAAGGGTCTAATCAAATTGTGCTTGGTAGACTCTATTTTAATCAATGTCCATGAAGAAACCTCTACAAAGAAACTATGGAAGAATCTTGGTGAGATGTATCAAGACAAATCTATAGTGAACAAGATTTTATTGAGGAATAAATTGTATTCCTTAAGAATGGAAGAGGGTGGATGAATTACAGAGCACCTAGAAGCATTCAATATGTTGGTGGCTTAGTTGGCATTAGTTGGTGTCAAAATGGATGAGCAAGAAAAATCTTTATCCTTCTTTTTTATTTTTCTTGATTTGTAGGATTCTCTTGTTATGGATATTGGGATGTCTCTATTATGGCTGAAGATGTGGGTTCTTTACTTTTCAAGAGATGAAAGGGAGGAAGACATCCATTGGTTCTAAGGAGGCCCCTAGAATTTTTTGTGGAAGATCTAAGAAAAAAGGAAAGAACAATGAGAAGCATGATAAATCCAAGTCTAATGGAGATCCAAATCTAGTGGAAAGTCCAAAGTTGTTTATTGGAGCTACAATAAGCCTAGACATATTCATAAGGATTGCAAAGAAGAAAAGAAGAGATTCAATTTTGATTATGAGTCTGAGAAGGAAGATGGTGATGCATTCATGGTAGCTTTGTAGAGTTGTGTGGAAGTAATGATGCATGGTCAATTGACTCAGTGCATCTTTCCATATGACCTTTAATAGAGATTGGTAGGGGTACTTATACCAAGATCATGATAGACCCAAAAGTAGGTGATATAATGGGTATTTATAGGGTATGTGGTTGGCGACTTTTTACCAAAATTGATGAGAACAAAAATAGTTTTTAAAGGATATTATTAGCTTTCTACCAATATAAAATTACTTTTTACTTTGAATTTAATAAATAATTTCTTATTCATTTTCTATTTGAATTATGACTAAAGTCGATTGATAAGTGATTGAAAAACATCTATAGCTTTCAAAACAATATCACATTTTTTGAATTTGAACCATGTGTCACATTATGCTTAGCATACTATAAGATTTAAAAATTGAATTTCATGAAGTTTTGACCAAAAGTTAAAGATTAATTAGGACATCGAGGTTTTTTATATTTTTAAAAGTTGTAACAAAAATCATAATTAATTATTTACTTGGAAAAATTACAAAAATATGCATCACACATTGGGACATGAGTCCTCTACTTTATATCTAAAATATTATAAAAAAATATTATCATTTTATTGTGGTTATGGTGTCAGGACAAACACCTACTTCTTATTTTTCCCTAAAATTTAAGTACTACTACTTTGAAATTTCAATTTTTCACCAAATGGATTTTTTTTTAAACAAACCTAGTAGTTTAGAAACTACATTCAATTTTCTATAGATTCTATTGTTACATATTTTTGAAATAATATAGATAGCTTATTCAATTTTGACTTCAGTTTCTAACTCGATTTTTTGAATTTTTCGCCCACTTAGGGCATGTCTTTTCCATGATGATCCTGCACATACCCGATTTTATGAATATGAATAATTTGATGGAGGTAAGTTGTACTTAGGTGATGATTCTTATTTAAATATTGTTGGTCATGGTAAATTTAAAATCAAGTTTCTTGATGGTAGAATAAAAATAATTAATAGTGTGTCACACATCCCTGAATTAGCATGAAATTTGTTATCTTTGAGCAAAACTAATAGATGCAAAGTGTGCAAAGTATTAAATTTTTGATGTAGGATGTAAGATGGTTAAGAGGTCATCCGGATATGGCACATTGTATAACGATTCATGCACTATTGAGTGTAATAGTACTTCTATGAAAAGCAAGTCTATGGAAGAAGTGATGGTTTCACCTTTAGCAAATGGTCATGTCTTTTGGGTACCCAAGGTTTGCTCTTTCTTTTTAATAAAACTTATCTATAGAGAAACCTATGTTATTGCACCAAAGACTTGGCCAAATTGGAGAAAAGGGTTTAAAGACCTTGAAAAATAAAAACCTTGTTGAAGGGTTATCTTATTTTAATCTTGAATTTGATTTATGTGATAATTGTAATTATGGAAAGAAAAACCATGTTCAGTTTTACTTGAGTTCTCATAAATCTTGTGGTGTATTAGATCTTATTCATTTTGATGTGTTTGGTCTTTTGTAGATGTTCCTTCAATTAGGTAAAATCCATATTATGTTTCATTTATTG
>VDFB02266948.1:0-20663 GCA_007258455.2 Sequoia sempervirens
CATTTATTTAGTCATGGTAGTCATTATAGTCATTTATTTAGTCATTTATGAATTTATGCTTTTCAAATGTGTGCAAACTTTTATGTTTGGAGAATGCTATTACAATAACTAGTCTATGAAATTGTAAATCAACAGAAAATTATGTTGTGATTGAATAATATAAAACTTTAAAGCTCTTATGTTATTAAAACTTCAACAAATTTGAGATTGAAACAACTTTGAAAAATAATTCTCTATATATTCAAACTGTATATAAAATATGTTACAAAGAACTCTATATAGAGAGTTTTGAATACAAAATCTTTTGCAGTATGCAAACTACTGATTTATTATACTTTTAAAATTGAGAAAAAACTAAAACTAAATGGTGTAAATGTATGCCTTCAGTGATGCCACAATTGCACATGAGATGGGTAGTAAATGCATCCAGTAAGGCCCTGGTTCTACATTTTCTCCTTGCTTTGTACCTATCCACAATCAAAAAATAAACTTATTACTAGGTAGCATAAACAACTAATATCTTAAAAGCAGATACCCATAAGCATTAGAGTAAATCTAATAAATAAAAATGCATAGAATTAATGATATTACAAAAGAAATGCATTTGCAAAAGAATTAATATTAGAGTAATATCTTAAATATTACTAGCTTATCAGAGCAATATCTCCTTGCTATGTACTATCCATAAACATATTACTAAATAGCTATAAACAATGAATATCTTAAATGCAAATACCCATAAGCATTAGAGTAAGTCTAATAAATAAAAAAGCATAGAATTAATGATATTGCAAAAGAAATGCATTTGCAAAAGAATAAATATCAAAGTAATATCTTACATATATTACTAGATTATCAAAGTAAGTCTAATAAATAAAAAATTCATAGAATTAGTGATATTGCAAAAGAAATGTATTTGCAAAAGAAATAATCTCTACTTTTTCGATTTTGGATTCAATTATTGTATTATTCTTTAAATCAAATCACCACAATATCTTGAAAAATTAAATTTCATTCTAAATTTAAATTAAATTCTAATTACTAATTTAGATATAAAAACAACCTTTCTTTTTTAGTTTTTCCTTTCTAATGAAAAAAAAAAAAAACTAAAAAAGAAAGATTGCTTCAAAAAAACTAAGCTAGTAATAAAATTATTTAAGAAAACTAAAACTTAAATTTCATTCTAAATTTAAATTAAATTCTAATTTCTAATTTAACAATTACTAATTTAGATATAAAAGCAACCTTTCTTTTTTAGTTTTTCTTTTCTAATGAAAAAGAAAAACTAAAAAAGAAAAGAAAAAAACAAGCTAGTAATAAAATTATTTAAGAAAAACTAAAAACATAAATTTCATTCTAAATTTAAATTAAATTCTAATTTCTAATTTAACAATTACTAATTTAGATATAAAAGCAACCTTTCTTTTTTATTTTTTCTTTTCTAATGAAAAGAAAAACTAAAAAAATAAAGATTGCTTCAAAAAAACTAAGCTAGTCATAAAATTATTTAAGAAAAACTAAAACCTTCAAAAAAACTTAAACGTATATTATCAACAGTGATTGCAACCATGAATGGAAGATACACTATGAAGTTGTGAATGTGCTTGAAATAAATTATTGAAAGCATTGTGAGAATAAAATGGGTTCAAGAATACAAGCCTAGATTATTTACAAAATTTACTTTAAGAACAAAATCTGAAAATGAATGAAAATAGGCCAAAGATTTCAGGAAATGCCAAAAGTTGTGATATTAAGTGGAAAGAAGCTAAAACAAAGCCCTCTATTAAATCAAAATTTCCAATAAATATAATAATTCTCTAGGTGCTCTCTGGGAATTCAGACACACTTTGGCTGCTCCTGTCCAATTTGTCATTCATCCCATTCACAATCAGACACTTTACTTGGATGAAAAGGATAAAAGAAAATTAAAGAAAGAATTTTAGGGCATAATTTTTGGAGTTTCCTTTGTGGAAACGTCAAGTATACAAAAGTTTGTTTTATTGAGTATTGGGTCTCTACCACACACCCATGAGGAAGAGAAAATGAACAAAAAGAAAAATACCCAGAATGCTATGAAGGTCATGACCATTATAACACAAAAAGCCCTCAAAATAATGAAAATAGTAAGTTGAGAGTGCAAAGTTTTACATTTTTTACAGAAAGAAAGTAACCCATCAATATTTGTGCAAGGAGATACAAGGGTTTTTTATCATATTGCCTCTACTGAGCTCGAATCGAGCCTATTCTCATAAAAATTTAAGAGATAAGAATAATGAAACTTACACAAGATTGTTGTAAAGGAGATGCCCTCCAAAGTCTTCAGAATGAGCCTCAAAGATACTCCAATGGTGGTCAAACAAAGAGGAGAGATATCAACAAATGGTAAGAAAAGGAAATACAACAGAAAATACTCAGTCGCAACCAAGTGAGCTCGATAAAATGCTTCAAAATGGAGAATACTTTTCAGCATAGTTGGAAGACTCACCCCAAAGAAAAACTCACCAAGCCAAAAATTGGAGAGTTTTTTAAAACTCGCCAAAAACTCAGAAAAATTCAGAAACTTAAAAAATTGCTTAAATTTCATTAGAAACACTTTTTTTTTGCAAAGCTGAGTTTTTTTGAAAAACTTGACAACAACTCGGAAAAAACTCAGAAAAACTCGTCCTCGCGAGCTAAACTAAAAAAACTCACGAGTTTTTTGCTAGTCTGCCAACTATACTTTTCAATTTCAAAACCAAAGACTTACCTCTGCAAGATTTTTTTTTCAGGAAAATCATCAGAAACAACAGAATGAGTCACCATTCCACTCTCAAACCCTACCTAGGCATGGCGGTGTTGAGTTTTCTCCAAAAATACAAGTGAAAAATGGAATGAGTTTCTTCTCCAAAAATACAAGTGAAAAATGAAATGAGATTAGGGCTCGATTTCTTTTTGATTTAGGGTTTTTTCATTACCCTAGGCTGAATGGTTGATTTTTCACATTGTATTAAAGAAAATAGGTACCCTTTTATGATTTTTATTAGAAAAATCAAATACCATTGCCCACTTTCCCGATTTTTTACTTCATTTATTTACTTCATTTGATTTTGATTTCAAAATTAAATCTATTGCTTTTAAATATATTATAATATTACATTTATATTATAATATAAATATTATAATTTATTATTATAATATATTGTATTGTAATATAATATATTATTATTATTATATTATAATACAATACACTCCCTCAATTCAATTTTTTTTAATTAACCACTTTAATGTTGTACTGCCCTCCGTTTGTGTTGTTTATGCGATGCTTTTCAATTCACTGAGAAAGTCAGGTATTGTTAGGACTTTGAGTTCATTTGATTAAATTTGGCCGATAAATGTTTTTTTGATCAAATCACGACATTTACATGGAATTATTAAAGTTAAAAGGTGATCCTCAAGAAACATAGGTATAGGATTTCGTTATGTAGGCATGATATTGTAAGCATCATGATCAAGATATATATGCATAAAAGAGGCCATCATTTTAGAGAATGCAAAATGGTAAAGAGATAAATAAAATAAATATGGGTGATATTACTAATATTATTATTTTTATCTAAAATACAAGGTTTATACCATTACTTAATTAAACAAGAAATAATTAAATAAAATAAAAATAGAATATTAATGCCATTATTAATAAGGGTGATTTTGAATTTAAACAAAATTAATATTAGTAATTATAATTGTAATTAAAATGTGGGTAATGACAACATTATTATTATTTGTCTTTTCAAAAACAAAAAGGAAAGGCAAAATTTCTTAAAGGAAGAAAAATACCCACGTGCCTTCTCAATGTTTCTTTAACTGCATGCATGTCATGCATGGAGTCTGAAGGAGAAGGGAGGGAAAAATTTGGTGACACTTGTCAATTGCTTCCCGCTTGAAATTTTCATAAGCCTTTTTTTTCGTCAAAAAGGGAAAAGGGGGGATCTTCTTTGGGAGGTCAAGTGAGGACACGAGGAGAAGATAGGAATTTGATCTCGGTTCAAGGATTGTAGAGTCACAGCATCAATCAGGAAACTGCTACCATCAGGTTTGATTACTCGACCTGGACTTTGACAGTTCTTTGCCATCGTTTCAAGCACACGTATATTGTTTTTTTTTGGGCGATTATGGTTTGAACATATATCCAGCAAAGGTTTCAAAATCTAAATGGCTGTAATCGTTTTGATACATTTGTGCATAGTGATTTATGGTATAAGGAAGTTTCTTTATTTTATTTTTTTCTTCTTTAGGGTCGTGACCCATTAGATGAAATTCCATTGTAAAATCTTCTATCATCAGCCTGTTTCGAAACAACACCTTCAGGAAGGAACCCGCGAATGTATACTTGACTTTCGTGTGAATAGCTTGCCCATTGTTCACTGATGGTAGAATTGTCTGATTCGAATAGTAAATGGATTTACTCTATGTTGTCGTCTAAGCAATTGCATTTGCTTGAAATTTTCTAAAGCCTTTTTAACAATTCCATCCTGTGTGTGCCCCACAATCATTTCATTCCTGAGATCACATCGTCTTGAGATATACTGCCAAAACAGTTCACGTGTCCTGCCTATGCTACCACATTGTTTTGTTGCATTCATGAACTCATTCTGTCGAGCTGTTCTCACGTCTAGTCTGTTCTTCAGCATATTGCATACATGTCAATGTAGGTAGATGCAACTACAATCTCCATCAAATTTATTCTAGCCTAAATGCATAGATGGTTATCCATACCCTGTTTTGAAAGCTACCATTTTGGTATAGGCATCTAGGACGCTGGCAAGGTTGTGGAATTTGACCTTACACCGTCAAATTATCTGCTTAAATTTAAAAGCCATTTCAGCAAATCCATCTTCTGCGCATTCTGCAATCACTGCATTCAATGATATTCACATTTCTTTGAGGTATTTTGTCAAACAGTCGCTTCCCTTGTCCATGTTGTGGACGTGAAGGTCAACCATGCATTTCTAGTGATCAACTATATATGTAATGAAATAAGGGTGAGGATGTGTGAAGTATGCGCAACCCTCATCTGCTAAACCTGCATGACTGGGTACACCCAGAACACACGCGAAACTTCCAATGTTAGGATGGGTTTTAGAGTGCTTCATTAATTCAAATATTTTTGAGACTAATGTTTTCGCTTCACTTGTTTTCCCTATTAATGCAAGTCTCGGGAGTCAAGTCAGCATTAGAAATGGTTTTAAGCTATGGTTTAAAGAAATTTCTTTATTATTTGACAATTTTCTATTTTTTTGTGAATGGATGCTCCATTTTTGCTGGGCATTTCCTTGATTTTCTTGATTAAAATTTGGAAAAATGTTCTTCCAACCAATGAATGATGAGGTGAGAAAATATTTCCCACAATGTCTAAAGTTTTTCACCTCCCAATTTTTTTGCAAAATATCGTCTAATACGCAAGGTGAGGGAACAATTAACAATTACTGTTTAAGGTTCATTCCTAATTTCGCATGCAGGGCACATGGAGCTGATAGTTTTTGGACGTGGCAGGGAATACTGATGTTTTCGGGCGTGTGGTTGTGATTCAGGCTGGCATGGAAGCTTCAAAACAAGGAAATAACATGTGTTAAAGAGTTTTGCAGAGAGAGAGGGGGATGGTGGGGAATTGATACAACATTGAATTGAACCGAATGGATAACCATCGACCACAGCTTGTGCACCCATTTCGGTGTATTGAATGAGCCTCCATTATTGGCCTTGAATGGAGTCTGCAGTTTGACCTTTTTGGAGTGATAGTGGTAAAGCTCTAAGTTTCCTTTGGCTGTGATTTCTTTTTATTCATTTTTAGCAGTTGTGAACTCAATAGCGGGGCATTTGATATTATGATATGGATTTAGAGTTGGTTCATTCTCTGTCAATTCTCTCCCTTATGCACTCTCTTTCTATCATTGTTGTGTGTGGCCCTCTAAAAACCCTTGATTGATTTCATCCCTATTGAAGTGCATTAGAAACATTTATTTTGTGAGTATTGTTTTGAAATGCAAAGGCATGTTTGTTCACGAAATTGTATACTTCTTTTTTTTTCCACTACTCAGTTTAGTGATGTTTATTGGAATAATTTATTGAGAATTGGCTGAAGTTTCTAATGCATTAGATGTCTATATGCGTCCAACACATTTTTTAATAAACAAGAATTTTCAATGCTCAGATGAGGCATTGGAAATCATGGGAGAAGGAAACCCAAACAATGGAATATCAATTTTCAAATGGTGAGTACTTTTGGGTTTCCTTGCAATTGAGTTAGTCTAGGACCTTGCTAAACCTTGGAAGTGGGTTTGTCCTCAAGTTAAATATTTGAATATTCCTCATATCATCCAATAGTCCTTACGAATTTACTTCAGTAGATGTATCATGTATCTGTAGCAAACATGCCTGATTAAAAAGAAACTTATCTTCCAGACTTTTTCATTCTATATACCATTAAATTTGAATTGAACAGAATCTATTTGTTTGCTTCTTGGTTCAAGCAGATCCTGCAAGGTTCAGATTTACCCATGAAACTTCATTTGTAAGGCGTCACACAACTTTCTGGAGCCGAACTACCGTTCTTAAATGGATTGTAAGTGGTTCCCACCTTCAAAAAAAAGTTCAGGAGATGCATATTGTCATCCCATCTGTGGTTAATAATCAACTTTTTCTTGAATTGCAGGTATGCTTATTTCGACAATTTTTTAGGTCAGTACCTAAAGTTGATTTACGTAGCTCGTGCCATGGCTTCGGTAATGGTAAAGCTCCTTACTTAAACTCGTGTTTACATTTTCTTCAAAGTCCTTGCCCACATGCCAATGATTAATTTATACTTAGTCCTTTTAATTTTTTTTCATCCTTTTTCCTTCCACCATACTCACCTAGTTTCTACTTCTAAGACAGAGAACAACGTATAGACAAGAAGACAACAGTCTACTGCAAAAGACATCGAGGTCAACATCACAAATTCCCCCTTCGCAATTTAAACCTGCCAAGAAGGCTAAAACCATATCCTAACCCATGGAAAATCATGCTTCGAATTCTAGTTATTGCAGTTACATTCTACTATTGTACTGTTTATGCCAATAGTCAAATTCCAAAGTCTTTCATATCCTTGTGAAGTGTGCATAACCAAATTCGGGAATGATCAGCCATATAAAGGCAAAGGTTATTGTCAATAGTTTCGAGTGGCAAATTTTTCTTATTAGTTTACATTGATAATTGTTGTGCCTTCGAAAATATTAAACAATACATACATACCAAATGACCAATGCCTTTGAGTACATCTTCAGGAACTATAGTAAGTATCGAAGGCAATACAAAGCTAATGTTAGGAACTATAGTAAGTATCAAAGGAAATACAAACCCTTGGATGACACCTCCAGTATTTGAAATGCCAGTCCGATTGGAAGAAGAGAGTGCAGAGAAAATCCAAAGCACTCAACCTTGATTTTGTGGCCTTCCTAAGCCTCATTGGTCCTTTACAGACCTGCCATACCTTTTTGCACTAGTTGTTGGAGCTAAAAGTTATCTCCCCAAGAGGAGCTTGGATGACTCCTGATTTCAGGTTTTTGTCCTTTTAGAATGTTTAAGACTGTTGAATGCTGAAAGGAAGCTAGTCTTCCTCCCCAACAAAGTCTATTTAGAAGCAGATCTTCCTCAATCTCAAGTGCTCCAAAATACTCACACCTAAATCATGGCTTCCTTAAAGAAAAACAAATGGTCTATGATTGAGGATTGCGTGGAAATGATTTATGATTCTTCTTCCCCTAGGTGTTCACAGACTTGTCTGTCAAAATGATGGTCCTCTCAGGTCATAGAAAGCAATAGTGTCATCTCTATTTCTTGCTAGAATTACAATAATGAGATGTAGTCTTCCCTGTGCACCTTTCTGGATGTTGTTACTCACGAGATCTATCTTTCTTACCTATGCCTATAAGAGCCTAGAGCTGGATTTCCCTCTAATGCATGCTACTGTTTGGTCTAGAGTTTTTTGTGTGTGTAGATCAGGGGGTGCTTGTTATTTTTGAGGTGTAGTTTGCATCATTCTTGATTACCTTCCATCCAAGGTGTCATTGTTGGCTATCAACATGCATTTTAGATACATTTGGATTCAATTTGGAATGGACGTGCCTCCTGTGTGAGATAGCTTTGTTTCATTATGTTATGCCGTTGGTTTCATTGTCCTTTAAATGCACACTAATGCGTATTGATCTATTGAAGCTTTTTTAGAGATCTCTTTTGGTAACAATATTCATTTAGGTGATTTTAATTCTTGCTCTTTGACCCACAAAATGCACATACATGAATGCATTGGGGAAAAACTCTGCCTACAGGAAACACTTAGAAAAGTTTGGCTTACAGTGATCCATTGTTGATGCCTGGATAAAGCTTTCACAAGTTATGGAAGATAGCATCTCCCTTTTTATAAGCCTCATGGTCTTCTCATTTTTTAGTCTGCTACCTTTTTCTTAGATTTTAGAAGACATGCTTACCTCATAATGGGGATGTAAGTAGGGTGCCACTATGATGTCACATTGAGAATTATGACATCAGATTGAAGTCTTTGATGATGCTACTCATGGTTTTCAGAATGTGTCAGTTCGTAATCACCTTCAATCTTCCTAGCATGAGACTGAAGCATTTTCGACAATTTGTAGGTTTGCTTGGGGATGTATTGGCCAAAAACTCTTTGAGGTATGCTCTTTATCCATTCTTGGCTCAACATTTACTTGCTTCCTTTCAGCTGTACTTGCACACAAACAAGTATTAGCAAAACCAACACCATGAACTGCCTTCAACTCAATCTCATATCCTTGCTTAGGTCTGCCCTGTTGTGCACTTTGTATTTCTACCCCTGTCATCAGTCCTTTATCTTTCCTCTGCCCAACATTTGAGTGTTTACCATGTTCTACACCTGTAAACAAACTGTTGTTAACAACTCTTTGACTTTGTTCCTTTTCTTTGCTATGCACATGCCTACAATTGTCCTTAATACCCTATTTTTTCTATCCTTTATTGTTCACTCCATCAACTAGATCCATCACTGTTATAGCAGGCTTATGTACCTCTGTACCTGCAAACTCAACTTGTTTCTCATCCTTATTCATAGCCATAGGACACTCAATAGTCCCTACAACAATATTGTCATGCAACTTCACTATCCTGACCTCCTTTACCTCTAAATTTTCCTTGTAACCTGTTGTTCTTGCATTGTTAGTCCTCAAATGATCTCTACAAAGACAATTATACAAACACATAACTCAATGTGTAGGGTCCATAATGAGTACCAGTTGAATTCTGAAGATCTCCTTCAATTTGATTCAAAGATTGTCCTCTAGTTTTAATTTCATGTAGTGTGTCTGCTTGCTCATGGCCCCTGTATGGAAGTGACTTTCTTATGCATATCTAGCAGTTGTAGGCCATGATTTGGAGTTCTATGCATCAAGTAATTTTGTGGAAGTAAAGTTGAGCCAGCCCCAGCCATAGACTTTGGTATTTTCATGTTTGATAAGTTGGTTGAATGCTAAAAGGAGAGCTGATTGATCAGTAGTTTTGAAACATTGCCCCATTTTTACTTTCTCTATGCAACTCTAGCTCTCCTTTTAACCCTTTACCACCTCCTAACCCTTTTCTCTACAAGCATTAGATTGGTTCTTACATTAAATAGGAACCAACCTTCCTCTAGAGGTTACCTATACGTTTGAATTTGTGTACAGATATCCGAGACTGCCAGCCCCCCAAATCAACATTTTTGGGGTCAAAGTTGGGTGTGTCATTTTGGAGCAACAAGAAGAAGATAACACTATGGCATGAAACAAAGTAAAACAAAAAGTGTCTTTTCCACGTTTCCCATTCTAAACTGTCAACTCAGTACTCAAAAGTGCAAACATCTTGTGCCTGTATAAGAGGATGTTGAATCTTCAAGAGTGTCAGCATTGAGTTTTCATAACTAACGTCTCTGTTCTCTAAACTCTATCAAAATGATTCAATTTGATGATAATTCAACCTCAACTAGCTCAATGTATTAGCAATCCAATTCCTTCTAACTATTTATTACAGGGTTAAAAGATTGGTGCAAAACAAATTTGCTTTGTACTCGGGCCAGTCCATTATGTTGTTTGGTATGTATGTGCTTGAAAATGCTCAAATATTGCACATCCAAAAGCACTGCACATTTGGATCAATACTTGGCAAGTAAATGTCTTGAGCTTAAGAGAGAATTGGAATCTAGTTTTTTCCACCATACACATGCAATATTTAATAAGGTTAAAAAGTATTTAAGGCTTTAAGCATACAAAAATAGATGAGACTTAGAATGTAGCACAAAAATATCTATAGAATGTGGTTGTTCATCTGTAAAAGTTTTATACCAACCACACAACTTGAAATACTGTTGGTTACAATTTGGAAAACAGTGACATTCATATCCACAAATCAATCAGAGCCACCCATACTAGGTCAAAAGTATTTCAACAATCTTGACTGGATGGACCAGCTAATTGTAATGAATATAGACCTTCTAAGACAAGGCCAGAAAATTTAAAAGTCTCTGTTCTTTATTTGATCCATTCAACGTAATATTGCAACTTGTCTTTGGGAAAAAAGAACAACTTTCAATAGGGATACTATCCATATCTTTAGACAATATCAATTGAAATCCTACCCTGTAGAAACTCAAAAAGACTTCAAAACTAGGGTGATAAATGGTTATAGCAACATCAAAAGTTAGGTTGAAACAGAAACATAAACATAAATTACATGTGTTTCTTTGCTAGTGAGTTGAGGAACATGTTTCAGAGGTTTAAATAGCCTCTTTAAGTCCATTGTCAACCTATCACAAATGTAGCACTTGAACATAATAGAAAGTTTCAAAGGTTTAAATAACCTACTTGATTCTATTGACAATCTATTGTAGTTGTAGCATTTGAAACTAAAATATTGTCATGGTTTAAATAACCTCCTTGATTCCATTGGCAACCTGTCACAACTGCAACCTTGAACATAGAAGGGTGTGAACGTTTAAATAACCTTCCAGATTCCATTGGAAACCTGTCACAACTACAACACTTGAACATGGTAGAGTGTATAGATTTAAATAACCTCCCTCTTTCCATTGGCAACCTGTCATAGCTGTAGCACTTGAACATAGAATTGTGTAAAAGTTTAAATAACCCCCCTGATTCTATTGGCAACCTGTCACAGCTGCAACACTTGAACATAGAAGACTATATAGGTTTAAATAACCTTCCTGATTCCATTGGCAACCTTCCACAGCTGCAACACTTGAACATAGAAGACTGTAGAGGTTTAAATAACCTTCCTGATTCCATTGGCAACCTGTCACATCTGCAACACTTGAAAATAGAAAGTTGCAGAGGTTTAAATAACCTCCCCAATTCCATTTTCAACCTGTCACAACTGCAACACTTGAATATAATATGAAATTTTAAAGGTTTAAGTAACCTCCTTGATTCTGTTGACATTCTATCACAACTACAACACTTAAAAATAGAATATTGTCACAATTTAAGTGGAAATAGAGGGTTTTTGAGTAGGTTTTTACTGAAATACCTTGAATCAAGTTTAGGAGATAGTTTAATCATGTTTTGTAGACATATATACATTTTTTTGTAGCTTTGGGATTGAGTAAAGGGCTTGGGAACTTGATGTTGCTTGGTTATGTGGCCTAAATGGCCTCAATTGCTGATTTGAGACAGTCTATTGTGTAAGCTCTCAAGTTTGAGTTGTTTAAGTTGGGAAATGTTTTGAGTCAGTTATTTTGTTGTTTCTTAATGTGGTTTTGAGGATTCTACAAAAAAATTATGCCTTATTCTCAGTTGGAGTGCTTTGAATCAAGGTTTTGTAAAGGAAAAGTGCCTTGGAAAAACTGGATTGCATTGAAAGTTGGTTGTCTCAATGAAGGCTTCAGTTTGTAGATTGATTTGTTGTCTAGAGCAAAGTGAGTAGAGTTGTTTCTAACCTCTATCCTTGCATCACTCTCCATCTATCCTTGTATTAGCTCTCTGAACAATGGGCAATATTGTAACTGGTGATGATTTGTAGACTTAGGTATAAGTTTATATTGACATTTTCTTTAGATTTTCATATCAATAATTAATTGCTCTTTTTGCAAGTGTATGATGCTGTCATTGTACTATTTCATTGACTTGTGTTATGGTGTTTCATTTAATTTTAGTACATAATCAACAATCAAGCACCTCATTGCTTATGAGCCCTCCTAACCCATAATCACAAGAAGAGCATCAAGAAGGAAGCTTGCTGGACCATTTCAATCATAACTGTAGGAAACAAAGAACAAATTCAGGTCTTTCTATTTGTTATCTCGACTAGAGAAGCATCTTTTTTGAATGGTGTGAAACTAAATTATTTTAAGGTTTGCTATTTGTTAATGGATATTTTGGTTTTCAGGTTGTGATCGATGCAAACATCATTCCTCCACTTGTTCAGCTCCTTCAACCTGCTAAGTTTGATATTAAGAAAGAAGCAACATGGGCCATATCAAATGCAACTTCTGGTGATACACATGAATAGATCAAGTATGTATTATTTTAACATATAATTGCATATATATAAATATATTATTAATGTACTGAGATTATCTGTAGAAGTACAAATCTTAGGCTTACAATGTTAGGATGTGTTCTAGAGTGCTTATGATGTTGGAATCCATAGCTTGTTTGAAAGCACCTGTTTTAGGCTTTTAGCAATAGCAGCATGGTAGTGAATTGTTTGATACAATGCTTTGGTAGACATGTATTGAAAATATGGTAGTATAGACAAGGCAGTGAACTGTTTGAATAAATGCCTCAAAGGTCACAAAAGTCAACCATGCACACCTAATGATCAACTATATATGTAAATTGTAATGCAATAAGGGTTACTGATGTGTGAAGTATGTGCATACCTCATCCATTAAACCTACATGACTGCATGCACCTAGAACCCAAGCAAAGCTTACAATGTTAGGATGTGTTCGAGAGTGCTTCACTAATTCAAAGATTTTGAGAGGTTCCTTGCAAAATCCATTTTGTGCACATTCTGTGATCAATCATTTCATTCCATGAGATGAAATCTCTTTAATAGTGCTCAACAATACATAAGAAACTAGTGCAATTCGTCCATTAATATGTCCAGATAATTTGAAGATCAATAAAGCACTAGTATGTGAATGGAAACACATTGTCATTGATGGCATGGTTTGTTGGTGTTTAGATGGTGTTGTTTCAACGCCCACCTAGTGTCAAGCCCTTGCAGGGCTGGTGGGCTTGTGGGCCACTTTACTTGTGCACTTGGACTATTGGTTGTTAGGGGATGGGGCCCCCTGTTTATGTTCCCACTAGCTGGGCCCGGTTAATGCCAATAACTCAAGCTGACGGCCCATTCAAAACCTCAATTTACAGAAAAAAAAATACATGAAACACATTAATTTACAGGTTAAAGAATAAAGGTGACATGCACTAATTTCTTGAAGAGATTCTCATTCAACCTTGATAACAAGTACAAAACTGATGAAATTATTGAATTGGGCTGTCAAACTTTTGAGGATAGATGATCCAAATATTGATTTTTTTAACAGCTTTCCTGTAAGATTGTTGATTTCAACAAATTCACTCACTTATTTTTATTAGTATTTAAAAGCTATTGTTTTATTGCCATACATATGTGTGTGTGATATCCTTATTGTAAATACATTTATATATCACAGTGAATCAAATAATTAGACTAAAACTACATTTGGCATCTGCATCCAAACACAATTGGACTGGACTATACTTACATAAGTCAACATTGAGAACCAAACCAGATTTCCGAAATCAGTAATCATGGTGTTATTGTCATTAATGTTTATATCATATTGGTATCCTCAGAATTATTACAAATGGTCAATTTACAAAACCTTAACAAATATTCTGCAGATATTCTTGTCCATAAATAGATAAAATATAAATACAATAATCTACAGGAAAGTAAAAATTCCCTAGTAAAAAGTGAAAAGGGAAATGACCTGCCTAGATGTTTCCCTTTCATTATATTCTTCAAGAATTCCACTACTCTGGATGGCACGTGAGATCCTGATCCTATTTGAAACAGATTTGTTTCCAAATACCTGAAAACATGTACAACTTCCACCAATACCATGCACAGTCAAGGAAACAAAGTCCAAGACTCCACTCACAGGCTGAACAATAATACCCAAGAATGCTCTCCCAAGACCATGTACAAAACCAATAACACCATGTTCTCTTGCACTTTCCAAAGGTTTAGTTAACACTCCAGAGAAACCAAATTCCACACCCTGTGCTAAAGCCTCAGTGCCTTGTAAAATGCCATCACCAACTCCTATAATTTTCCTTGAAGAATCCTACAAAAAATCCATAAAAATGTCATATAAGGACAATGAATATGTTCATATTTCTCAAATCTGTGGATTTTTCCTCAATTTAAATATAATTTTTATGTTCACCTGTTTTATGCGCAACTAAAGGAATTGTCCATATGTGGAAAGTTTGGCAATTCCTTTACTCAAAGATGCCAATTTTGAGCTTGTCATACCAAGTAAATCTACTCCAAAAAGCAAATGCAGGGGATTATGTATCAAATCTCTCCAAATCCATTGGGTAATTGATGGTAAGACAATACTTTTTCTCATGAACACGTGTCTGTGAACAACTTTCCTAAGATGGATCTGACAAAGCAAAGAGTTGCAATGATCAGGAACATAACTTCAAATGCTGACTTGTTTTCTTTCCATTTAACATGAAGACTTGAAACAATCAATCTAAGATCACAACTATTGATCCATAAATTCGATCAGAATTATTCATATGTGGAAGCTGAATTGAGATGTTGCACTAACCTGCATTTTGACTATATTCCCAATAGTGTCAATTACAGGACTCCAAATACCAAGCACTCCATGAGGCCTCTGGACAAGTGTTGTCTCTAGTGAAAAATTTAACCTCATTTCTGCTATATCAATCAAACTAACCCATAAAACAAAGTAGTTAAGTAAAGTTCAACCTTAATTACATTGACATTAAAAAGATTGTCCATTTTCATCTTTCAGCAATCTGAATGAGATTAAAATTTCTCTCAAATAATGCTTGAGAATAAGGAGTGCTTAAGAGCTCATTAAAAAGCTCTTCCCTTCATCTTGATCCACCCGCAACACCTTGACATACTTGGTAAGCTCCTCGTTATGGGATCTCAAATCACACCACTAGTGGAGTCAACTACACCCTCAGAGAAGCAGTTTCCTCATTTGCTGTAGATGCCTCCTCTACCTATGTTTGTAGGCCCTTCCAAGAGGGATATTGACTACCATGCTTACTATATCCAAAAACAGTAAAACACTTCCTTTTCCTGCACCAACATAACCAACTTTCAAAAAAATTATTCCTTGATTAAGGCATGTGTGCGCCTCTGTTTGTTGTTTCTTGTAGGGACTGGATGAGCTTGCTTTGAAACTCTAAGGCCATTGGCATATAGACTTCTTGTAGAGCTAATTCATCATGTTCGGTTGGACCTTTCACTTTCTCAGGTATTTTTTTTCTAACTTTATTTTTAGTATTTGAGTAATTTTCACTTTTCTAAAGTATGCTTTTGTGTTTAGTACAATTTATTTTTGCATTAGAGTGATTTTTCTCCCCTGCCCTCTCCCTATTTGTATGTTACTTTGTCATAAAAAACATATTAAAAGATTTAATGTTGATGATCATAAAATTCTTTAAAAAAAATTTCTTGTGACTTTTTCAATTATACCTTCATGTTCATCTTAAAAAACTCAAATCTAGGCTTTTGGAGGATCGAAAATAAGATGTATTTTTATGTTTCTTATGCTATAATTGGATATATGCTTACATTAGATGATTGTAAAGTTTAGGGTAGTTTTGAAGGTCATTCCCAAGTGGGAAACTAATTTGGTGTATCAAAGTAATTTTGCTCCTCTCCCTATTTGTTTGTTATCTTTTTCATAATAAATACATTTTATAGGATCTATTGTTGACAATCATACAATTCTTTTTAAAAATTTCTTGTTCCTTTTTTAATTGTACCTTCCATGTTCATCTTAAAAAACTCAAATCTTGGATTTTGGACGATTGAAATAAGATTTATTTTTATGTTTCTTATGCTCTAATAGGATATATGCTTACATTAGATGATTGTAAAGTTTAGGGTAGTTTTGAAGATTACCAAGTGGGATACTATTTTGGTGTATGAGATCTTCCTTGTGGAAGCCCACAAGGGTCTTATTTTTCTCATTTATCTTATATGTTGTTCAAAAAGGCATAAAATTCTCCCCCTTAAAGACTCAAACTTTTTTCTTCTCTATTGATTACACATGCCTTCATTCATACAACTTGCTCAGGTTGTATCATTAGGTACACTCAAGTTTTATAAAATATTCATTTATTCTTGCTACGTTAAAACAAAAAACTTTGTTTTCTGTGTTTGCAATATGATGCTTTAGTTGAAGCTTTGTAAATCATTGCCAAGGGTTATGGCCATTGTGTTGAGAGTGGGAATCCCAATGCAAAAGAAATAGTCCTTTCAAACATGGCAACAAATTTTGACCAGATTCTGTTATAGTTTGAGGTTTGCTGCTTCAAATCCTCTCTATGTAATTTTTTATGCTTTAGTTCCTAAATGATGTAAAGAAAAAACAATTAACACATTACACTATATTTACTCATTTGAACAAATGCATAATTTCTTCTATTTCTTCCTTTATTTCAGGATCCTTTCACATTTTCTAATTATCATAGAGCAATACAGGAGCCTTTTGATTACTACATGTTTGGAAAAAATTACATTCATCCATTGATGGATTTCAGGTATTGTTGTTGTGATTCCCAAGAAGGTTTTAGTTCTTGTTTTTTAATCTGATAGGATTGGTTGTATCTCATAGGAGGGTTTCTGATTGTAGATTTAAGCAGTATTTGATCACCCCTAATAATATAGAGGTAGATTATTTTTCCTCATGCTTTTTCCATTGAATTTTTTTTCTATTAACTATGTAGTTTTGACAAATGAACAATAAGGTTATTTTGATTTCTGAGACTAAAAATGACATCCTTGAGTAAATTTTTGAATGTAAAGGAGGTTGTCTATATGTTAGGCTTGCTAGGGGAATTGGATTGCTCAACAAGAAAAGATTTCTAAATTAATTTAGCTCTAACTCTATGGGAAAGATGATAGTTTGATGGACATACACAATTCTACTTGTATGGGAGTGATGAGAGCTAGATGGAACATCTAAAGAGGTTCCAGATATGCTAGAGGAAAGCTACGAGGAAACTAAATTGATAATGTTTGATTTTTTTTTTCTTTCTTAGATGTTGAGTCTAATTAATAAGTTTAATGTTGTGTTGCAACTTGCAGTTGAGTATGTTGATATGATAAAGGCTAGCATTGTCGATCCTCTAAAAGTTATCAGAATTGCATTAGTTGATGCAGAAAGGTAAAACTATTTATCTTTATTATAATTAGTGGAACTTGCAACTACAATATCTGATAAAAATCTACTTCCAAATATGTTTTTGACGTGCAAATTTTGAAACCTTATTTTCAGGTTGCAGCTCCAAATTGGAGAAGTAAAAGGTGAATACCAGCGAGGAAGAGTTTGGAGGAGTCGAAACCAATAGCGATGGGAAAGTTGTGGATTTGCAAGGGGATTAAATGGGTCGAGCCCCTATAGGAGGTCGCTGCCCTTCCAAAATGACTGCAGTTAAGGAAGGGGAAAACAATATAAGTATATGAAAATAGGAGTATTCTATTTATATAGTGTCAGTAAGTTGTACAGTGTCACTGAGAAATTGAATGTAACCAATGAAATTTTGATTTTCCAATCAGGCTTAATAAAGTAAATTTTTAGAGTGGTTTTTTCTCCACTCATAAATACTGTGTTGTTTGTGTTTGTTTGATCAATCATATTTGTTCAAGAATTTTAGTCTACATTTCATGGTGCTTCTTCAACATTTGAATATCTATGATACTTGAAGTTTATATGCATTAATTTGTGAGGATTAATTAAGTTAGATTTGATTTGTAATGACTAAATATATGACTAAAGTAATGACTTACATGACTAAATTAATGACTAAAGTAATGACTAAATATATGACTAAATAAATGACTACCATGACTAAATAAATGACCAGTTAACAACAATCAATGACTAAATTAATGACTAAATAAATGACTAAATTAACGACTAAATCAATGACCAAATCAATGACTAAATAAATGACTAAATAAATGACCAAATCAATGACCAAATCAATGACCAAATCAATGACTAAATCAATGACTAGATAAATGACTAAAATAGTTTAGTCATAAATTTGGTCGCGTTATGAATGACCGGCAATAAACTACTAATGGTCACGTGACCAAAATTAGTCATATATATGCAATTTTTAGTAGTTTATTTAGTCATATATTATTGTTTTTGTACTAGTGACAATATAGTCCCACCAATGATAGGACAGACCTAGGTATTGAACCATTGATTGGCCATCAAGAGTCCTTCCCCTTGGTGGATAATTTATACATGATTGATGATCGACTTTATGGGGAATCCTTGGAGGAAAATCACATATCAAATTTCGGTCCCCTTGAAGAGGTACCGTCAATTGATGACTTCTTTCCATTGAGAGCTATATTATGGAGATATAATGACATAGAACAAGGATATGTTTTAGAGGTTGGTAGTGATGAGGGTATAGCACCCAAACCTCCAGATGATGAAGCATCCAAGCTCCCAGATTGGGAAGAAGATACCATTTCTATCTACGACAGTAGTGAACGAGAGGAAATGAGTGAATATCCTAATGGACCACACAAACTGCAAAGCAAAGAAGACCAAAGCAAGGATATCTTGATGGATACCCACAAAGGTGATATACCCTTCCAACCACAGGATGCAATAGGGAGTCTTTCCATCCTATCTATTGCTGCTCCACCTGCACATTCCGAGGATTGTAGCAAAACAAATTCGTCCATATCATGTTTTTATGACATGGAGCACTATCAAATTGAATTCTACATGAGGGAGATGAAATAGGACAACGTGCTTCCATTTGAGGACAACAATCAAGTGGACACAAGGGCTGCAAGTGATCAGTATGATAGTGTTTATCTCCTTGAGGAATAGCCAATGGAGGTTGTGGGTCCCATTGGGAGTTTGGAAGATAGGTTGGATGAATCATTTTCCTAGCCTTATGCAAACCCAAAATTAGGTAGAATGTTCCTTAAATTTGAAAATTTTGATTCTTCATAGTGTCTACTGCCTGATAGCTTCAATTGTGATTTGTAGATTCGTAATGTGAGAGGAATGTTGCATCATCAATTATGTCCTCTGGAAGTTGTCGATGCATGGTTCAATGATGCCACACATGATTAGGATCGTCAAATACTGCTTCCATCACATGGAAAAATCTAGGTTCTATCTTTCCTTGCTCCTGTGAATACTCATAGCTGTGGTTATTATTTTGATTATGAGAATGAGGGAAGAAAAACTTGCTTATGGATTGATCATGGGATTAATGAATCTCCTCAGCTATTGGTTTTTCCTGAATTTGTTATTGAATTTGAATGTTGCAATCTAAAGTTTTATCTTTTTGAATATAAGAATTAATTCGCATCGCTTAGAACCGCAATGATCACCTTGTTAATTGCACATGCCTTACAAGGTCTTAAAAGCGTGAGTGTCAGTTCACCTTGCCTAAATGTGGTTAGTTGTGAATCTCTTTGTACATAGCTCATTTTGAGTAGTGTAGGTTTCTTTGTACATAGCTCACTTTCCTTCTTTTGTTAGATTAGTTGGTTTTCCGTAGAGTAGCTTCCTTTCGGTTTGCTTTTTCTTTTCCCTCTTTGGTTAGTGTAGGTGGTTGCTTTAGGGTAGTTTGCTTTTGGTTTTATTTTTCTTTGCTTCTTTGCGGGGTCCCTCTACTTTCAGTTGGCATGTTTTCATGCACAACAACAATTTCATTACCTGGGGTTGTTCTAAGTATTTCTTCGAGAAACTTCAATCAAGTTTTCAGAGTGAACGGTGAAGGTCTTTTATTTGTGTCAAATGATCTGGATGTTTGACTCAAAGAGGATAAGTCATTGGTTTAATCTAATTCTGATGTATTCTGAAATCTTATATCTATCACACACTTTACGAATCCCGAGGTCACTATAGGCTCCTTTGTGAAGTATAGTTAAGTGAAAAATCTAAAATTCTGCTTCAGTGCCACTGTGATTCTCAGCCCTGAGTGCAAGATTCACTACTTGTGGGTTGAAATGAAAAGAAGAGAAAAAGAAAAAATCAAAATGAACAAAAAGAAAAAAAAGAAAAGCAATAAAAATCAAAAGAATTAAATTCAACTTTTAGGAGGATACAAATATATCTACCGGGGCTATGGATGCCTGGCTGGTAGTAGAGCTATGTTCAGGAGAATCACAATGACAACCTCGTCAGGGCTATGAATGCTTAACTGGTAGCAAGGAAATGTCCTAGATGCTTTTGGAGTCAGAATAAATCACGTAGCTTAACTTGATGGAGCTTAGGTTCCTGTGGTGACTTAAGGACAAAAATTAATACATTTGCACACACTTTGATTTTCAACAAATAGAAGGTTGGA